>SJXQ01010722.1:0-17557 GCA_006408695.1 Aepyceros melampus | reverse complement strand
CCCTGCCCCCACCCCCGCAGGCTCCTCCGTCCGTGGGATTTCCCAGGCAAGAATACCGGAGTGGGTTGCCCTTTCCTTCTCCAGGGGATCTTCCCCAAGCCAGGTTACTGGCTGGTATATTCTTTACCACAGAGCCACCTGGGAAACCATTTTAAGAGCCACCATCTTCCTAATTATACTTTCCTGAGTCTGGTGGGCTACTGTCTATGGGGTTGCAGAGAGTTGCACACGACTGAAGCGATTTAGCAGCAGCAGCAGGAGCAGGGGCAAACCCAGATAGATGTGTGAATAAAGGCAAATTGACTGCCGCTGGATGCATCAGTCTGATGAGTAATCCAGGTAAATCTGGGATGTATCTATTGAACAAAAACTACCTTTAGTTAATGGAGAAGATATTCATTTGGTATGTAATTGTCCTCTGATTTCCAATATTGTAAACTTCCCGCTGATTTGCTTTTTATGGTAACAGTGAGAGTTGTTTAAGTCTTCACATGTATTAAAAGTTAAACCCAGGAGTTATTATGCTCCTACTGTGATAAAGAAGAAAGGCAGTCCTTTTGGGGTGGAGATCAGGATCCCTGTGTGATGATGTAAGCAAACCAACACACAAGGTACTATTTGTCGGAAACGCTAGTGGATGCATTCGTTCAAGACTGTGGCTAAGATGAGTATTTTTGAGTACTCATGGGCGGGGAGGCTCAAATTACACTACAGTCAAAGCTAAACATATTTAGAGTTTCTGTTCCTCAAAAGACAACACTGAAGGAGTGAAGTGAAGTGAAAGTCTCTCAGTCGTGTCTGATTCTTGGCGACCCCATGGAATTCTCCAGGCCGGAATACTGGAGTGGGGAGCCTTTCCCTTCTCCAGGGGATCTTCCCAAGCTGGGGATCGAACCCAGGTCTCCCGCATTGCAGGCAGATTCTTTACCAGCTGAGCCACCAGGGAAGCCCAAGAACACTGGAGTGGGTAGCCTTTCCCTTCTCCACGGGACCTTCCCAATCCAGGGATCAAGCCCAGGTCTCCACATTGCAGGCGGATTCTTTACCAGCTGAGCCATCAAGGAAGCCCCTTAAAGGAAGCTCGCTTAAAGAAGCCCCTAAAGCCCCTTAAAGAAGCTCATTTAAAGGAGTGAGAAATATATAAATTAATATATATATAATATCTGTATGTATATATGTGCTGGGTATATAAACAGTATATGTCAGTTTCAAAAATGTAGACAACTCTATTGAAATATGGGCCTGAATAGGCACTTTTTTTTCTTTTTTGACTATACCGCCTGGGATCTTAAGTTCTGTAACCAGAGACTGACCTGTGTCCCATGCATTGGAGGCGCAGAGTCTCAGCCACTGGACTGCCAAGGAAGTTCCCGAATAGACACTTTCCAAACAGACTGTTTAGGGAATCCCTTCAGCTGTCCAGTGCTTCGGACTCAGCACTTACACTGACTGCCATGGGCCTGGGATTCAATCCCTGGTCAGGGAAGTAAGATCCCGAAAGCTGCATGGTACACCCCAAAATAAAAGCAATAATAACAAAAATAAGAAGAGTGTCTAAGAAACTCAGTCATGTCTGACTCTTTGCGACCTCATGAACTGTACAGTCCATGGCATTCTCCAGAGCAGAATACTGCAGTGGGTAGCCTTTCCCTTCTCCAGGAGAATCTTCCCAACCCAGGGATCGAACCCAGGTCTCCTGCATTGCAGGCAGATTCTTCACCAGCTGAGCTACAAGGGAAGCCCAAAAGAGTATCTAAATAATCAATAAACAATGAAAAACTTCTGAAGTTTGTTAGTCATCAGGATAAGGCAGATTGAAAACATGGTGTGATGGCAATGTATAAGCACCAGAACCTAAAACAAAGAAAAAACAGAGAACATCAATACTGGCAAAGGTGTGGGGCAACAGGAGCTTTCTCACGGTGTAAGGATTGGTCAGGTAGGAAAATTGCCCAGCCGTCCCCACTAAAGGAAAATGTAATGGCACCTCACTCTAGTACTCTTGCCTGGAAAATCCCATGGACGGAGGAGCCTGGTCGGCTGCGTCCATGGGGTAGCAAAGAGTCGGACACGACTGAGCGACTTCACTTTCACTTTTCACTTTCCTGCATTGGAGAAGGAAATGGAAACCCACTCCAGTGTTCTTGCCTGAAGAATGCCAGGGACGGGGGAGCCTGGTGGGCTGCTGTCTCTGGGGTCGCACAGAGTCGGACACGACTGAAGCGACTTAGCATACCCTAAAGTGAGCAATTCCATGCATAGAAATCCATGTTTCATCCACATTGACATGGAAAATAATTTTTTTAACAGCACTATTTATAATCCCCTCGAGAGCCCCTGGAGAAGAGATAGGGTACCCACTCCAATACTCTTGGGCTTCCCTGGTGGCTCAGCTGGTAAAGAATCCATCTATGATGCAGGAGACCTGGGTTCGATCTCTGGGTTGGGAAGATCCCCTGGAGAAGATAAAGGCTACCCACTCCAGTATTCTGGCCTATAGAATTCCGTGAACTGTAAAGTCCACAGGGTTACAAATAGTGGGACGAGACTGAGTAACTTTCGCTTTTAAAGAAGAAACCCACTCAAATGTCCATCCATAGTAAATGAAATAAGCAAATCTTCAGGAGATATCGATGAAGGAAGAGTCTTAAGGGCTAAGTGATGATGAGTTGAATTTCATCCCTGGAGTGATCTGAGTGGGCAGCTGCTCCTGTTAGCATCACGCACGTTCCTTTAGTATAACATAAGTATATCTTTTTGAGCTTGCATGTTTATCTTCCTGCTTATTCATCGTTACATATATATTTATTTTCCCTGGGCTTCTCTGATGGCTGAGATGGTAAAGAATCCACCTGCAATGCAGGAGACCTGGGTTCACTCCCTGGGTTGGGAAGATTCCCCTGGAGAAGGAAGGAATAGGCTGCCCACTCCAGTATTCTTGGGCTTCCCTGGTGGCTCAGCTGGTCCTCTTGCAATGCGGGAGACCTGGCTTTGATCCCTGGGTTGGGAAGACTCCCTGGAGGAGGAAATGACAACCCACTCCAGTGTTCTTGCCTGGAGAATCCCTGGACAGAGGAGCCTGGCGGGCCACATGCAGTCCACGAGGTCGCAAAGAGTCGGACCCCACTGAGCGACTAAAAGTACGATACGTATTTCAAGTGCCAAACCCAGTGCCCAAACGGTCTTGAGTGTGTGTCTGCTGGGATGAAAGTGTTGTAAAGCAATTTCTCAGATGGTGGAAGCATAGCCTGCTGCTTTTTTCCCTTGGTGCTACATTCAAAGGGTCCTTTAAACACTTTAGAGGGAGATTTAATGACAAGAGAGAGGATCTGCCAGTGAAGTCGCTCACATTTATGCTGCCTAATTGGCTTTCACGACGGCACAAGATGAATGAGTTGTGGGGAATGACAACTGAAGGTCCCGCGTCCCAATATTAAGAGACGCTGTAGGCTGGTGGTAAGAGGCGTCTCAGATAGTGAAGTCCTTGGCTGGTGTCTGTCCTTGACCTCTATTTCCTGCTTCTGCGAGGCGAACTCTTCACTGAAGGACGCTTGTCTCTGGAAGCGTCCCTGCTGTCTGGAAGGCAAGCCAGCTGTCTTTGAGAGGAGGAGCTGATAAGGATCATTGTTTATTAAATAATAATAATAGTATACTAATTCGGAGCTTTGAAACTGTCTCCCCTGGAGTCGTGGAAGCCTGCAGTGCTGGTGCACAAAAGCTACTTATCAAGGCATCCTTGCAGAGAATACACGTGCTTAATTTGAGGTGTAAAAATGCCTCTTTTTTAAAAATGTATTTTTTTCATTTTATGGCATGTGGGATCATAGTTCCACAACCAGGGATCGAACTCACACCTTTGTGTTGGAAGTATGGACCACCAGGGAAATTCTGTTTTTTTTTTTTAAAAAGAATTTTTTAGACAGATTTATGTATTCAACAGTACGTGAACTGAAAAATTCCAGACATGCAAGCTGGATTTAGAAAAGACAGAGGAACCGAGATCAGGTTGCCAACATCCATCGGATCATAGAAATATGTATGTGTGTGTGTGTGTGTGTGTGTGTGATTTTATTTATTTATTGGCTGTGTGGGTGTTCATGCTGCCCGAGCTTTCTCTAGCTGCAGTGAACAGGGGCTGCAAATTACGGTGGGTGGGCTTGTCACTGAGTGGCTTGCTCAGAGCAAGGCCTCTCAGGTACACCGGCTTCAGCAGTCGCGGCATCTGGACTCAGTACTTGTGGCTCCCTGTCCCTGGAGCAGAGGCTCAGGTAATAGCTGTGGTGCTCGAGCTTAGTTGCTCCATGGCATGTGGGATCTTCCCGAGCCAGGGATCGAACCCATGTCTTCTGCACTGGCACGCAGATTCTTTACCACCAGGGACGTCCTAAAAAAATGCCTTTAAAAAATAGAGAGAGAGAGAGAAAAGAAATCCTTACCTAGAAAGCTTGTGTGTAATGTGAGATATAACCACAGAAGCTGGAGATGATGGCATATTTCTTATAATAAGTTGAGTCCTCATTCTTGGATTTCCAGTCTCTCCATCTCCTCTGATGTAGTCGGCGTTGTGTGATATCTCTTTCAGAGACCTCTCAGCCCTTGAATGTGCATTTCAAGATCTCACATGCAGGGGAGATCAATGGCAATGCTTTGGTATTCTCCTGATCTTCCCTGATGGAAAGTCGGCACAAGCTTGAGCTGGAGCCCAGGTTGCTAATTGCTGTTGAGTCGCTCAGTCGTGTCCAGCTCTTTGCAGCACACCCACGGTCTGCAGCACGCCAGGCCTCCCTGTCCATCACCAACTCCCAGAGCTTGCTCAAACTCATGTCCATTGAGTTGGTGATGTCATCCAATCATCTCATCCTCTGTCGTCCCCTTCTCCTGCCATCCATTTTTCCAGCATCAGGATATTTTCCAATGAGTTGGCTCTTCGCATCAGGTGGCTAAAGCACTGGAGCTTCAGCTTCAGCACCTGTCCTTCCAATGAATCCCTCAGGTAGTCAAGTCTGATGCTGGCTTGTTTCTGGAGAGGTTGGTTTGACTTTTGATCCCAAGCAATGAGGTGAATCCGTGTGACTCGGTTAGTTAACTTGCATGAAGGAGGTGCTCTGTGGACTTTCCCGGTGGCCCAGTGGTTAAGGCTCCATGCTTCCACTGCAGGGGGCATGGGTTTGACCCCTGGTCGGGGAACTAAGATCCCACATGCCACACAGTGCAGCCAAGATGAAATAGAGAAAGCACCTTGAGAAAGCGTTGACTCGACCGTTGACATCAGGCCTCTGACCATTTTCAAGTCCTCCTCTCCCCGTCCCCTTCTGTCTGCACCTGGGCAGGCTGATAACGGGGTTTACACTCTTCAGGCAACAACCTGTGTGCAGGACCCCTCACCACAGGTCACCCCCTAACCTCCTAGAAACTGTCCTGCCTCTTCCCTGCTCCCCGCTTCAAACCTTCCTGTATCTTCTCTTGGGAGCTTGTCCTGTCCTCCCTAGCAAAGCCTCACCATGTGAGCAATTAACCTTTCCATGCATTCCTTTTGTGGCAATTATAATAGATGGGCTTTGGAGCCAGAGTATCTTCCCTGGTGGCTCAGAGGTTAAAGCATCTGCCTCCAATGCGGGAGACCCGGGTTTGATCCCTGGGTCAGGAAGGTTCCCTGGAGAAGGAAATGGCAATCCACTCCAGTATTCTTGCCTGGAGAATCCCGTGGACAGAGATGCCTAGTAGGTTACACACGGGGTCACAAAGAGTCGGACACGACTGAGTGACTTTACCTTACCTTACCTATGCATTCCTTTCCATTTAAGATGTTTTTTCTTTTTTGACTGTGGTGGGCCTTCGTTTCCATGCACAGGCTTTCTCTAGCTGCGAGCAGGGGCCACTGTCTAGCTGCTGTCGGCGGGCTTCATTGCGGTGGCTTCTCTTGTTGTTGAGCACAGGTGCCAGTCTCTTGAGCTTCAATAGTCCTGGTGCGTGATATTACTTTCCCCATGGCATGTGGCATCTTCCCGGACCAGGAATCAAACCAGCATCCCCCTTGCATCAGCAGGTGGATTCTTAACCGCTGAGCCATCAAGGAAGTCCTTCGTGCGTTCTCAGTGCACGAAGCGTCATCCGTCTTGACCACTAAACCAGGTGTGGGGGAAAGGGTATCCAACCACCCCGTGGAATGATTCTAGCCGTCCGTTTCAGACCCAAAGAAAACCATGGAGGAACCCAGTATCATTTTGCAGAACAAGCAGAACGCTACTACTCTGAGCCAGATAAGTGACTCACCTATCGATATCTTGAATAACTTGCTTTTTTATAGACTTTCCAATAGCGATGTGTTTTATTTACCGCCCTTTCCTTAGTTAGATGACCTCAACTTGGAATGTTTCAGCCTGAAGTGACCCTGTTTACCTATGAGCTCCTTGGTGTGTTATTTGTTAGTCTCTTAAACAGTTAATCAGGCTTCTGAGGTGGCAGTAGTGGGTAAAGAAGCCTCCTGCCCATGCAAGAGGCAAAAGAGGTTCGATCCCTGGGTCGGGAAGATCCCCTGGAGGAGGGCATGGCAATGAGAGGGTAACAGGCAGGAAGGCTAGGGGTCTCCAAACGGAGGAAATAGGCTGCAAGTGTCGGACATTTTCTCTCTCTCTCTTAAATGGAAGGAGGAAACAAATGTGTTATATTTTTTCCCCTTCTCTGTACAAATTTAAAGAGAGGGTTCCCTTAAAATTCTGTGTTGCCAGGATGACAGCTGGTTCCACCTGAACTTAACTTGTCTCAAACCTTGAGCTCACGGATGTGTTTTTCTTAGGGAAATGTTTGTCTGAAGCTATGTTAATGAACTGTGTATTTACCCTAGACTCTTGTCTTAAGTTGATTCTGCCTAAAACTCAGAACTGACTTGAAAAACCAGTATGTTTTATTCCTACATGGTTCTCCTAATCTATGTTCACGAAACGACATATTTGCCTGGAAATCTGCCTTTCTTCAAGATTCAGGTCAATCATTTTATGGCCTGGTATAACTCACCTGGAGCCAATGTTATGCACAAATGCATGTTGTGGGTGAGGGGCCTGGTGCCATTCTCTGAGTTTTGAGACATTTCCTTTCTTTAATTAGCAGACTTCTAGTAGCAGAGTCTGATATGACTGAAGTGACTTAGCAGCAGCGCAGCAGCAGTAGCTATATAACATCTGGCTAAAGACAAGCAGGGGGCCTCTCTGCCCCCTTCTGATGTCTATATCAGAAGCTTTCTCTTTCTCTTTTACACTTAATAAAACTTTATGACACAAAAGTTCTGAGCGATCAAGCCTCGTCTCTGACCCCAGACTAAATTCCTCTCGTCCGGAGGCCAAGAATCCCAGTATCTTTCATGGTTCAGGAACAACCTTTCAGCAACCCACTCCCGTACTCTTGCCTGGAGAATACCGCGGGCAGAGGAGCCTGGTGGGCTGCAGTCTATGGGATCGCAAAGAGTCAGACACGACTGAAGTGACTTAGCACATCGGCACGCAAAGAGTTAATTACAGTTCAGGTAACACGTTGCAGTGTTTGGGGGCATGGCAGTTATCTGCCCGTTGTGTGGTGATGCCTGGCACGAGGCCTTCTCTCTAATGTGAAAACAGCTCTCTTTTGATCCCCCGCAGCAGTCATGTAAAGGGACTCAGAGCTATTCATTTCACATGGAGCATTTTTTTTAATTAAAAAAATTTTTTTGCACCAATTATTTTTAAGATTGCATTTTAAAAAGTACCTTGCTCTTCCACTGTCTCCTCCAGATATTTCTTTGGGTTGGATCCCTGGGTTGGGAAGATCCCCTGGAGAAGGGAAAGGCTGCCCACTCCAGTATTCTGGCCTAGAGAATTCCATGGACTGTATAGCCCATGGGGTTGCAAAGAGTCAGACGTTACTGAGCAACTTTCACTTTCATTGTAGTTATATATTAAAGTGGAATACATGTTTCTTTGTTTACTAATACTGGCTAAAAGAGAGAATGGGGCTTGCTTATAGCGTAGCCAAGTGTGTTATGGACTTAAGGGCAATGCTAACCTCTTATTTATGGAACTATTGAGGTGTCCTGGCCATTTGGCCAAACTCATGGCATGTAGTCATTCAAATGACTGTCATGCCTGGAAAATCCCATGGACAGAGGAGCCTGGTGGGCTGCAGTCCATGGGGTCTCGAAGAGTCGACACGACTGAGCGACTTCACATTCACTTTTCACTTTCCTGCATTGGAGAAGGAAATGGCAACCAACTCCAGTGTTCTTGCCTGGAGAATCCCAGGGATGGCGGAGCCTGGTGGGCTGCCGTCTATGGGGTCGCACAGAGTCGGACACGACTGAAGCGACTTAGCAGCAGAGCAGCAGCAAGATTATAAAGTATATACCATTAACAAAATATTTTTATCAGAGTACAGTTGATTTAGAATGTTGTATGGTTTCAGGTGTACAGCAAAGTGAATCACTTATGCATATACATATATTGACTCTGTTTTAATTGTTTTCTCATATAGGTTGTTACAGAGTATTGAGTAGAGTTTCCTGTGCTGTTCAGGAGATCCTTATCAGTTTCCTCTTTTGTAGGTGGTAGTACATATATGTCTATCCTGGGGCTTTCCAGGTGGTGTTAGTGGTAAAGAATTCATGTGTAAATACAGGAGACAGAAGAGATGTGTGTTCATTCCCTGCATTGGGAAGATGCCCTGGAGGAGGAAATGGCAACCCACTCCAGTATTCTTGCCTGGTAATTCCATGAGCAGAGGAGCCTGGCAGGCTGCAGTCCATGAGGCTGCAAAGAGTTGGATACAATCTCCCAATTTATCCCTCCCCACCCCTTGCCCTCTGGTAACCATAAGTCTCTCTTCTACATCCGTGACTCTGATTCTGTCTTGTAGAGGGGTTCACTTGTACCTTTTTTTTTTTTAGATTCCATATATATGTGATATCATGTACTTGTCTTCCTCTGTCTGACTTATTTCACCCAGTATGGCAATCTCTGGGTCCATCCATGTTGCTGCAAATGGCATTATTTCATTCTTTTTCATGGCTGAGTAATATTCCATCATCTGTGTGGACGACATCTGCATACCCACTCTTTTTTTTTTCTTTTTGTTTTTTAATTGAAGGATAATTGCTTTGCAGAATTTTTGCTGTTTTCTGTCAAACCTCAACATGAACCAGCCATAGGTATACATATATCCCCTCCCTTTTGACCTCCCTCCCATCTGCCTCCCCACCCCCAGGTTGACACAGAGCCCCTGTTTAAGTTTTCAGAGCCAAACATCAAATTCCTGTTGGCTATCTATTTTACATATGGTAATGGAAGTTTCCGTGTTACTCTCTCCATACATCTCACCCTCTCCTCCCCCCTCCCCAAGCCTATAAGTCTATTCTCTACGTCTGTTTCTCCACTGCTGCCCTGTAAATAAATTCTTCAGTACCATTTTTCTGGATTCCATATATGTGCGTTAGAATACAATATTTATCTTTCTCTTTCTGACTCACTTCACTCTGTATGATAGTTTCTAGGTTCATCTACGTCATCAGAACTGACTCAAATGTGTTCCTTTTTATGGCTGAGTAATATTCCATTGTCTCTATATACCACAGCTTCTTTATCCATTCATCTGTCAGTGGACTTCTGGGTTGCTTCCATGTTCGAGCTACTGTAAACAGTGCTGCGATGAACACTGGGGTACATGTGTCTTTTCCATTTTGGTTTCCTCAGGGTCTATGCCTAGCTGTGGGATTGTTGGGTCATATGCTGGTTTGATTCCTGGTTTTTTAAGGAATCTCCATACCGTCCTCCATCGTGGCTGTATCAACTTACATTCCTACCAATAGTCCATTCTGAAGGAGATCAGCCCTGGATTTCTTTGGAAGGACTGATGCTGAAACTGAAACTCCAGTACTTTGGCCACCTCATGCGAAGAGTTGACTCATTGGAAAAGACTCTGATGCTGGGAGGGNAAATCACTGCAGATGGTGACTGCAACCATGAAATTAAAAGACGGTTACTCCTTGGAAGAAAAGTTATGACTAACCTAGATAGTATATTCAAAAGCAGTCAGATGTGTATAAGAGACAGCCAGTACTTTGGCCACCTCATGCGAAGAGTTGACTCATTGGAAAAGACTCTGATGCTGGGAGGGATTGGGGGCAGGAGGAGAAGGGGACGACCGAGGATGAGATGGCTGGATGGCATCACTGACTCGATGGGCATGAGTCTGAGTGAACTCCGGGAGCTGGTGATGGACAGGGAGGCCTGGCATGCTGCGATTCATGGGGTCGCAAAGAGTCGGACACGACTGAGCGGCTGAACTGAACTGAACTGAACTGAGCCAGTAGTTCAAGAGCGTTCCCTTTTCTCACCAGTCTGACGTATTATTAGGCTCTAAGCTGGCTTCCAAAACCCTCCTCCTAGAATCTGTACGCTTCTCTCTTCTGTGTACACACACTCGGTGACTGGCTTCCGATCAACAGAATTCAACGCAGGACACGTGCACTTGCCGCCTCTCCCGTGATTATGCTAGATCGGGCCGTGTGAGCTGACTCAGTCGTGTCTCACTCTCTGTGATCCCAAGGACCATAGCCTGCCAGGCTTCTCCGTCCACGGGATTCTCGAGGCAGGAATACTGGAGTGGGATGCCATTTCCTCCTCCAGGGGAATCTTCCAGACCCAGGGACCTAACCAGCATCTCTTATCTCTCCGGCACTACGCTTCTCTCTTCTGTGTACACACGCTCGGTGACTGACTTCCGATCAACAGAATTCAACGCAGGACAGGTACACTTGCCGCCTCTTCCGTGATTATGCTAGATTGGGCTGTGCGAGCTGACTCAGTCGTGTCTCACTCTCTGTGACCCCAAGGACCGTAGCCCGCTAGGCTCCTCCATCCATGGGATTCTGCAGGCAGGAATACTGGAGTGGGATGCCACTTCCTCCTCCAGGGGAATCTTCCAGACCCAGGGACCTAACCAGCATCTCTTATCTCTCCTGCACCGGCGGGCAGGTTCTTTACCACGAGCACCACCTGGGAAGGGCTAAAAACAGAGCGTAGGTCCCCTGTTGCTCACCGCCTCTCTCCTTTGCTGCTTCTGGATAAGTAAGCTGCCATGTTCCAGGGATCCACGTGGAAAGAAAGTGAGGGCCTCGGTGCTCAGACTCACAAGGAATTGAATTCTGTCAGCCGCCAGGGGAGCTTAGAAGTCCGGCCTTCCCCGACTGGATCCTCAGATGAGAGCTCAGCTGTGGCTGACCCCTTGGGAGCAGCCTTGAGGGGAAGACCCACCCGAGCGGTGCCCGGATTCCTGATCCACAGGAACTGGGGCATAATACTAAATGGGCACAGGGTTAACTCGCTAAGCTTCTGTTAATTTGCTGAACAGATACAGATAGCTAATGCTGGAGGGTTGGCATATTTAGAAAACGACATGATTCCTAAAGAGTCTTTTATCATTTCTATCAACTTCATGACTGATGTTTTTTTTCTTCCCTCTCCATTCATCTTGGGCTTCCCAGGTAGCACAGTGGTCAAGAATCTACCGGCCAATGCAGGAGACGTAGGTTTGATTCCAGGGTTGGGAAGATCCCCTGGAGAAGGAAATGGCAACCCACTCCAGTACTCTTGCCTGGGGAATCCCACGGACAGAGGAGCCTAGAGGGCTATAGTCCGAGGAGTCGCAAAGACTTGGACGTGACTGAAAGAGTCAGATGCGACTCAGCAAGTGAGCACACATGGCACACACACACAAGTCACCTTAAAACATTGCTTCTTCAATGCACTTGATCCTAAGAATAAACTGGGAGGTGCTTATGACGTGTACAGAATTCTCATCTTTTAGAATTCAATGAATTTGGCTAGGAGTCTGGAATTGCACTATGATGCCTGGGGTTTTCTTTTATTCAGACAAAGTTGCAAAGCGCTGTCGTAGATTTGGGCAGTTGGTCTTGACCTTGGTTGAAGGCAGGATTTTTATAGCACTTGGAGTGCTTGGTTTCCAGTAAAGCGTGAGACCTGGGATCACTTTTATTTTAGAGGTGAGCCTGGTGATTTTTTTTTTCCCAATATGTATGCGCCAGGTCTTAACTAAGGCACGTGGAATATTTTAGTTGCCGCATGTGGGATCTAGTTACCTGCCCGGGAATTGAATCCCAAGCCGTTGCGTTGGGAGTATAGCGTCTTAGCCACTGGACCCCCAGGGAAGTCACTGCCCAGGTTATTTTAATGTACAGCCAAATTTGAGAACTGTTGACAAACTTGATGTCAACAACAGGCAAGAACTCTGTCAAGGATGCTTGCTGGTTAACCTGATGGGGATGAGGACTGGAGGAAATGCATGTTGTAGCAAATACATACTTTCCTACAAGACTGACTTCCTCAAGACCCATCCCTCCTTTTCCAAGTCCATCTTGTTAAAGTGACTCCTTTGGCAGGCTAAAATATAATTGCACAATGTTTGCCTGCAAGATTTTGAGTATCCAAGTGAAAAAAAACAGAAGCTGCCAATACAGAAAGTGGAATAATTTTCCTTATTGTGTCTAGATTCTTCTAGAAGCTTGAAGGGGATATGTGAAGAATACATATCCAGAGTTGGCTACATAATTTGACTGTGTGTGTGTGTGCTCAGTTGTATTTGGCTCTTTGTGACCCCATGAAGATCCAGCCAGTCCACTCTGAAGGAGATCAGCGCTGGGATTTCTTTGGAGGGAATGATGCTGAAGCTGAAACTCCAGTACTTTGGTCACCTCATGCGAAGAGTGACTCACTGGGAAAGACTCTGATGCTGGGAGGGATTGGGGGCAGGAGGAGAAGGGGATGACAGAGGATGAGATGTCTGGATGGCATCACTGACTCGATGGACATGAGTCTGAGTGAACTCCGGGAGATGGTGACGGACAGGGAGGCTTGGCCTGCTGCAATTCATGGGGTCGCAAAGAGTCGGACACGACTGAGCAACTGAACTGAACTGAACTGGACTGTAGCCTGCCAGGCTCCTCTGTCCATGGGATTTCACAGACAAGAATACTAGAGTGGGTTGCCATTCCCTTCTGCAGCGCATCTTCCCAACCTAGGGATCGAACCTGGCTCTCCTGCATTGTAGGCAGATTCTTTACTGTCTGAGCCCCCAGAGTCTTGCTATGCATCATTTGTGGAGCCCTCTTCAAGAAGCAGGGAAAATAATGCTGTTAGAGCCTTGAGATAGAAAGCTTCTTCTTTTGTTCCACAGCCTCTGTCTTTGACTTGTCATGGTGTTTTGTATTTGCTATTTAATGTTGTTCTAAGTACAGGAGAATTATTGGCCTGAATATTACCATTCATTTTCATGTTGTACAATGCCAGTGTTTAAACGCAAATGTTAATAGCATTTAACTTACATACAGAGCCGCTGAAATCGTCCCGTGTATATTTAATAGCTGGCACATGCGTATGTATTTTTTCTTATCAGAACAGTAGAAACACTGCGTGTCCCTACAGCAGCTGTTTTTATATTGTTTCTTTCTCTTTATGTATTTGTTTGGCTGGGGTCAGTTGCGGCACGTGGGATCTCTGTTGCGTTGCGTGGGGTGTTTCACTGTGGAGCGTGGATTCTTCGGTCGTGCTGCTCAGGATTAGTAGTTGCAGGCTTAGTCGCTACGTGGCATACGGGATCTTAGTTCCCCAACCCGGATCAAACCCTCATCCCCTCTATTGCACAGTGGATTCTTAACCCCTGGACCACCAGGGAAGTCCCTCTTTCGCTTCTTTCTTTGTGCACATCCAACAAACACTCTCTACCACTATTCTACCACTATTACTGATGAGTAGAAAGGATAAAGGGCTTCCCTGGTGGCTTAGCAGCAAAGACTCCGACTGCAATGCAGGAGACGCAGCTTCGATCCCAAGTCAGGAAGATCTTCTGGAGAAGGGAACGGCAACCCACTCCAGTCTGCTCGCCTGGGAGATTCCATGGACAGAGAACCTGGCGGGCTATACAGTCCATGGGGTTGTAAAGAGTCAGACATGACTTAGCAAACAAACCACCACCAACACCAACACCAGGATACAGAGGAAGGAATTCTGGGCCGGCCTCTCTGTGTCTTTCCTTCTGAGTTGTCATTTTCAGCCTGAGTGACTGGCCATGCAAGACAGGATGGCATAGATGGGTTCCTGCATTGCCTCTGTTTCTTAGAAGCTCACTGCTTCCTTTGGTATTTGAAGCAAGTTGCAGATGGGAATCATGGCAGGGCTGTTAGTCTCCCCTGACTCATGGAAAGCATGGCCGTTGGGGCTGTTAGCCTCCGTCTGCCTCTCCTTACTCAACTGCAAACATCCTCTGCCCACCTTGCCGTCACTGCGCTGCTCACATCTCACATGGTCAGTCCAGTGGAAATCTCTACTCGCCGTGTATCGTGTGGACAGGCAATGATGAACGTGTGTGTTTCGTCTCCTCCTGTCGCATTTCGCTTACAAGACGCAAGTGCGTAGATGACAGTAAGAATTCCAGCGTGGGTGGGACAAATCGGGACAAATCGAGTAGCGTTGACTTACACACACTACTGTGTGTAGAAGAGAGAGCTGGTGGAAAGCTGCAGGGAAGTCAGCTCAGTGCTCTGTGACCACCTAGATGGGTGGGGTGAGCTGTGAATCAAGAGGGAGGGGATATATATCTACTTATAGCCGATTCCCTGGGTTTCAGTTGGTAAAGAATCGGCCTGCAATGCAGGAGACCCCGCTTCAATTCCTGGGTCAGGAAATGCCACTGGAGAAGGGATCGGCTACCCACTCTAGTATTCTGGGGCTTCCCTTGTGGCTGAACTGGTAAAAATCCGCCTGCAATGTGGAAGACCTGGGCTTGATCCCTGGATTCGGAAGGTCCCCTGGAGAAGGGAAAGGCTGCCCACTCCAGTGTTCTGGCCTGGAGAATTCCATGGGGTCACAAAGAGTCAGAAATGACTGAGTGACTTTTACTCTCACTATAGCTGATTCACTTCATACAGCAGATATGAATACAACTGTAAAGCAATTATACTCCAATTAAAAAAATTTTTTTTAGCGATGACAGAGCATGATACTGATCCTGGGGTCACACAGCCAGGGAGCCAACCCTGAAGCTGATGTCACTGCAGTGGGAACTGGAAAACAAAGGACAGGAGACGAAGCAAAGATCAACATGGCCATCAACAGGGAAGACTGGCTTCTGGACTTTAAGTCTGCAGAGTCGAGTGGCTGGTGGCTACACGGGTCCCTTTGACCCTGCCTGTCAGCAGAGACTTTTGCTCTTATGGCAGGTTGAATCAGTGGATATTTGTGACAAAATGCGAACCGTTTTGCATGACAGTGGAGATGGAGACTAAGGGAAAGAAGCCGTGTAAACACAGCTAGAGAAGGCGGTTAGTTCTGGTTTTCTCTAGGTCTACCTAGAGGGGTGTGGTTCTCCAGCCACAGCTTCGAATAGTACCTGGGAGCTTGACGACGTCTGTTACTGTTCAGTTGCTCAGTCGTGTCTGACTCTTTTCGACCACATGGACTGCAGCCCCAACTCCCAGAGCTTGCGCAAACTCATGTCCATCGAGTCAGTGATGCCATCCAACCGTCTCATCCTATGTCGTCCCCTTCTCCTCCTGCTCTCAACCTTTCCCAGCATCAGGGTCTTTTCCAATGAGTCAGTTCTTTGCATCAGGTGGCCCAAGAATTGGAGCTTCAGCTTCAGTCCTTCCAATCAATATTGACCACGTCCAGCACTGCATAATCAATCAACCCCCTTCCCTTTCTTTCCAAGCTTCGGAGCCCTGCCAATCCTGAGATTTTTTTTTTAATGCATCATTGCCCAGAACAGTGTTGGGCACCTCCCTGATCTTGGCCCATGCATCCAGTGTAACAGCCTGTGGACCTTTTCTTGATGCATCTGTGGTCAGCACAGACGGGCTTCCCACAGGAGTCTTTGAGGCAAGGATGGTGGGGGACAGCTGACAGTCACCCCAGGCCCCTGGTCTATGAAAGCAGCACGCTCCTTTGACGCCATTTGGAAATACTGCAAAGTGAAGAAGGAATTACCTTAGGACGTGTCTGGCTTAACAGGGGCACAAATAACTCAGGACCCAGCAGAGATGCTCTGATGGCTGGATGCTCAGATGCTGGGGGTGGGTCCCTGGGGAGGGGCCGCTCTATCTGCTGGGACTCTGCACTTCGCCTGCCGCCAAACACACTCTAAACAAGATCCTCACTTTTTGCTTCTTGAAGACTGAAAAGCTTGTTTGGATTTCTGTGGTCTGGCAGAAACAGATGTTAGACTCAGCCTTTTGTAAAAGCAAGGTGGCATGAAGCATCCTTTGGAGGACTCATCTCGTGGTCCCGTGGCTAAGACTCTGAGCTTCCCTTGAAGGGGGCCCAGGTTTGATCCCTGGTCAGGGAACTAAGATCCTTCATGCCACGTGGCACAGGCAAAAAAAAAAAAAAAATTACCATTTGATAAAGAAAGAAAGGAAAAATAAAAGAAGAAGAAAAAAGAGAGCTAACTTTGGAAGAAGCCAGGAAAAGGGGAGATATTGGTGTCTAACTAACTCTCATCATTTTGTTCAAATAATGTCAACCATTTAAATACTGACCCTAAGCTATTAAGAAGATGAGATGCTTGGATGGCATCACCGACTCAATGGACGTGAGTTTGAATAAGCTCTGGGAGTTGGTGATGGACAGGGAGGCCTGGCGTGCTGCAGTCCTTGGGGTCGCAAAGAGTCAGACACGACTGAGTGACTGAACTAAACTGAAGCTATTAGGAGCTTTTCCTTTCTCTTGTATCTTGATGCTTATGTAAATTTGGTTAAGGGTAAGCTCGCTCTGAGGCTATTATATGAGAGAACACTTGATATCCTGCAAGCTCCCTTCACACGTCTGACCTTCTGTTATTGCCTGGTTTTTCAAAAACCCAGGTCATTGTATTCCATTAGCAATTGCTTTTGTTATTTTGAACTCCTAGTAATTAGATTTTTTTCATTAACCTGGATGTCTTAGACCTGATGTTTGTTTTTTCCTTCAACTATGAATTCTGCATTTACTCCTGCCCAGAAAAGAAAAATGCAATCCTGAAACTACTCAGAAGCAAGTTCCTAGGTTCAATTTTCTTTTCTGATTTCATTTTAGGGGAAGAAAATCTTTTCGTCTCCCCTCTTAAATTCGTTGCCTGGAAGTGTGTGAGTTAAACTGTCTGAAGAAAGAGGAACAGGAGAAAAGGTGCACGGTTTTTATGCCTGTTTGTGTGCATAGAGGAATGATGCTGAAGCTGAAGCTCCAGTACTTTGGCCACCTCATGAGAAGAGTTGACTCATTGGAAAAGACCCTGATGCTGGGAGGGATTGGGGGCAGGAGGAGAAGGGAACGACCGAGGATGAGATGGCTGGATGGCATCACGGACTCGATGGACGTGAGTCTGAGTGAACTCTGGGAGTTGGTGATGGACAGGGAGGCCTGGCATGCTGCATTCATGGGGTCGCAAAGAGTCGGACATGACTGAGTGACTGAATGGAACGGAACGTGTGCATAGAAAAAGCAGTGAAATGAACAGAAACAGTTAAACTCAGCGGCTTACATAC
>SJXQ01010721.1:0-158237 GCA_006408695.1 Aepyceros melampus | reverse complement strand
AGCCATGAAATTAAAAGACGCTTACTCCTTGGAAGAAAAGTTATGACGAACCTAGATGGTATATTCAAAAGCAGAGACATTACTTTGCCGACTAAGGTCCATCTAGTCAAGGCTATGGTTTTTCCTGTGGTCATGTATGGATGTGAGAGTTGGACTGTGAAGAAGGCTGAGTGCAGAAAAATTGATGCTTTTGAAGTGTGGTGTTGGAGAAGACTCTTGAGAGTCCCTTGGACTGCAAGGAGATCCAACCAGTCCATTTTGAAGGAGATCAACCCTGGGATTTCTTTGGAAGGAATGATGCTAAAACTGAAGCTCCAGTATTTTGGCCACCTTATGCGAAGAGTTGACTTATTGGAAAAGACCCTGATGCTGGGAGGGATTTGGGCAGGAGGAGAAGGGGACGACAGAGGATGAGATGGCTGGATGGCATCACGGACTCAATGGACGTGAGTCTGAGTGAACTCCGGGAGTTGGTGATGGACAGGGAGGCTTGGCGTGCTGTGATTCATGGGGTCGCAAAGAGTTGGACACGACTGAGTGACTGAACTGAACTGAACTGAACTCACTTTCTGCCATAAGGGTGGTGTCATCTGCATATCTGAGGTTATTGATATTTCTCCCGGCAATCTTGATTGCAGCTTGTGTTTCTTCCAGTCCAGCGTTTCTCATGATGTACTCTTCATATAAGTTAAATAAGCAGAGTGACAATATACAGTCTCGGAATACTCCTTTTCCTATTTGGAACCAGTCTGTTGTTCCATGTCCAGTTCGAACTGTTGCTTCCTGACCTGCAACCAGATTTCTCAAGAGGCAGGTTAGGGAATGCCATTTCAAGGTGAAATCTACCTACTATAGCTTCTAGTTATTCATTAAGCCAAATTTAAACTCAATCATATGACCACAGGATTCCTTTTTGGGTTTTGGTTGATTTTTTTTTTTTTTGATTACTCAGCTCTCATTTCTCCTGGTAACATTACATCAGTTTGGCTCTACTATACAAAATCTATTGAAATTGTCAATAAAGTTGCCCTGTCCTTCTTTGATCTAGGCAAAAGTCCATGATCCAAGCTATTTCCCTGGAACTTGCCAGAGAAGAATGACAAAAAGTCTGAAAATGAGCTTATTCATTTCCAAGCAGGTAGCCCATTTGCCCCTGCTCCCTGCACTCCCAATGTTGCTGTAATTCTTATTTTTGCTGAATCTGCCTCCTCACCTTTCTTCATGATGCTGTGAACTATTCATTCATCATAAACTTCTGTTTATTGCGCTCAGTTGCTCAGTTTTGTCCAACTCTTTCCAACCCAATGGATCATAGCCTGCTAGGCTCATTTGTCCATAAAATTTTCCAAGCAAGAATACTTAAGTGGGTTGCTATTTCCTATTCCAGGGGATCTTCCTGACCAGAATCAAACTCACATCTCCTGTCTCTCCTGCGCTGACAGGTGGATTCTTTATCACTGAGCCACCTGGGAAGCCCCAACTACTTATTTTCCTTCCTATAAATTTCTGTTTAGAGTTGGATTTGCTGATTAAATTAGAGTTAGGTTTTTGTTGACTACAAACCAGAGATGTCCAATGAAATATAATGGAATTGGCTTCAAATATCTTCTAGTGTAGTTGGTTTTCCCACCTTTGGTCAAGAGCAGGACAGGCTCTTTTGGGACTATAAATTTACTCTTTTGTCTGTCTAAAATTTCTTCTTTCTTCATGCTACTAAACTTTACCTTTTCATCCTTTATAATATTTATTCAAACTTTAATTTTTTTCACGAAAACCAACTTCATTCAATGTTCCTCCAGAATTTGCTTACCAGTCATTTGCTATTTGCCAAACCTCAAAGGTGGTTCTCCATGCACAGGGAAGATCTCTCAGCATTTGCCTCAAGATGAGCTACCAAATATTGAGCAAATGAAAAACTGAGCCACTGTGTATCCACTCCTGCAAATTTTAAGGAAGTAAACCAAAAATAACTTTCTGGTTAGATTGATCCTGAATCACTGTTAGCAAATATAAATTATCCATAGTAAAACCATCATCAGTGTTCTTGCCCCCCTCAAAGAGCAGGAGATAAAGTATAACAGACACACAGTCAAATCTAAGCAGATGCACAAAATTTACTTTTGACCCATACCAGAAGAATAGGCTAGCAAATGATCCTAAAATCTCAATGGCTTAACACAGCAAAACTTTATTTCTTTCTATTCTCCATATCTAACATTGGTTACTGCTGGGGTCCAGCCCCGGTGGATCCAGGGTGATTCAAAGGAGAGATGAATAGGCGAGAAAACACTTATTTATTTAGAAATATAAGATTAGGAAATAATAGTATAGTAGGAGAATTTAGTGGAGTAAAAAAGGCTGAATAACTTGGTTTACGGGGAAAGCCAATAAAATCTCAGGACAAGAGATTTGCACCATCTACGTGGGCCACCAGCACCCGCTTGAATCTTTAAGGGTGCCCCGCCCTAGGCTCCCTTTCGCGCAGAACTTAAAAGCCAGGACACGTAAGTAGACGTGGTGAGCTTCCATGCCCCAGATGGGAATTCAGCCTGAAATTAGAGTAGAAGACCCGGGGGAAACCAGTCCTTCAACTGGCTCCAGCCCCTATTGTTCTTCAAGGTCTTATATACCCTTTTATTACATAGAGATCAATGGATAAAATTATGCAGCGTCAGCAGCCCAGACTCTTATCAAAATCAGGCTTTTTTCTCTGCACACCTAGTTGTATACACAAGCCTTAGGTGATTTACATCATCTTCTGGCCAAAAGGCCAAGTAACATTTTACGGCTCTTTTCTGATAAGGGTTTGTTAACCAGAAGACTTATTTGTGTTAATTAACTCAAAAGTCTAGAGTTGCTAACATCAAAAATACTATATATCCTTTTCCATATCCCGTTTACATTGATTAACATCTTTCCAGGTGCCTGAAACGTAAAGAATAAGGAGGTCTGGCAGCAATCATTGAGTCAACAATGAAATCCTGTCACCAATAGGATTTTTAGCTCTTAGAAAAGGTTTTGTAACTTTAAGATACTTAAGCTTTGTGCCCCTCACTGTTGGGGGCTATAAGGTCCAGGGAACCTGTTAGGCAAGTTAGAGTGTTTAAGTTAGAGCATTATCAGAGGGGGTTGAGCTGAAACACTCCTTTCAAATGCAGAAGACTAAAGCCCTGAGTTAACTTTTTCCAGAGAAAGTCAGAAGGGTAGAAAAGCAGGCAGATTCTTATTTTTGGGGTACATGCTCAGGAAATACCAGGGGGAAACCCTGAGACTCGAATTGCCTTGCCATCTGAGTCTCTGCCACGTGACCCTGTCAAAGGTGGGATTCCTCACACTGGCTCCCGGCAGGTTACCAGGAATTTCTATGTGTTGTAGCCTCTCAAGGACTTAGTAGGTAAAGGTATCTGCAAATGAACATTTTTTTTTTCTTTTGCTCATATTGCATTGTGAGCAAATAGCATGGTAATGCTATCTTTAGTTGGGCAGGGAAATGAAATCTATCCATGTGCTTGGGAAAGGTATAAGTACTTGATAAATAGTACTATTGATTACCCTAGATGCCTCACTCCTCCTTCTCTATACATTTTCCCCTCACCATGATAAGCAATCATCAGTTCACTTTCACTTTTCACCTGAGTCTCAGTATTTTTCTAGGTTTTGCATTTGATTTAACTGAGCTATTTTTACTTGATCTTGAATTTGACATTAATTGATAATAACATTAAAGTGATAGAATCTTTGTAGTTTACATGGCATTTCTATATAAACTATTTCCTTTGACCCTCACAACCACCCAGGGACATATTTGGGAAAGAGTATTAACTGTATTCTATACAGATGACTAAACTGAAGCATAAGGAAGCAAAGTGCCTGATCCGAATTCCTGGTGATAGAGCTGAGGCTCAAAAACATATCTTTCCATACTAAACTCATTGCCATGTTACTTTTTCTTTTTGCACCACACTTAACACAGTGAGCAAATAAGGTATGTAGCCCCTACCAGTTTCATTATCATATAATAAAAGGACCACATGAAGATAGAAAATTTTCTCTAGAACCAAAGAAATGGAGCTCTAATGACCATCAGGGCAGCCCCTCTGGACTGCTGGAATGAAGTGATGCTATAATCATGACCCTTGGAAGAAGGCTTTGTCCCCTGTCCTTTTATTCACCACAGAGATGACCACCTACTTCTCTATCTTTTCTAGAAATAGCTTGTGATAAGAGACCAGGGGGGCATAAGTGTGTGTCTCATTGTGAGTTGATTAAAAAGATGAGAACGGGTGATGTATGTGAGAATTGCTTTAAGGGAAAGAAAAGAATCCCTCTGATATTGCTAGTAAAAAGGAGTGGCTAAACTAACCTGAATGCATAGTAACAATTTCTACCTTTCTATCAAAATAATAGTGTTGCATACATTTTCAATATATACTTTTCAGGTTAGGAAATTGGCTTAATGTGGGCCAATTTATTACTGGTCAATAGGAACTAATTTGTTGCAAAAAATTATAGTCATTTCGCTTATGATATCACACATGTTACATTGCCACTCTGCCAACCCATCCCACCCTCTCCCTCTCCCACAGAGTCCAAAAGGCCATTCTATACAACTGTGTCTCTTTTGCTGTCTTGCGTACAGGTTTATCATTACCATCATTCTAATTTCCATATATATGTGTAAGTATACTGTATTGATGTTTTTCTTTCTGGCTTACTTCACTCTGTATAATCGGCTCCAGCATTGCCAGTCCAGGTTTGATGCAGGATGCAGGATGCTAGGGACTGATGCACGGGGATAATCCAGAGAGAGGGTGTGGGGCGGGAGGGTGGAGGAGGGGGTCGGGATTGGGAGTTCATGTACACTCATGGCTAATTCATGTCAATGTGTAACAAAACGAATACAGTATTGTAAAGCAAAACAAACTAAAAAATAAAAATTAATTAAAAAAAAAAAAACAAACAAAAAATTATAGTCATTCCATGTCCTAGAATTTTCTATTTCAAATAGGTGTCAGTGTATCTCAATTTCTGGATTTGAACATGTTATCCGGAGAGAGGGAAACAGTGTGGCCATGAACTTGGGAAGTACCTCTTGCCCTTCACTTTTCTTGTCAATCTCTCAGAGGTGTGAATTGTATTACAGGAGCATGTTGTGGATAGTACAGGAACTTCAAGGTGACAGGAAAGAAATAGTTGATGTGTAATTGAAAACCCCACTAAAAAAACCTGTAAGATAGATTAAAAACTTGAAATTGTCTAGCAACATATGCCCCTGCATATCAGTCACTGCCAATCACTAATAAACTTTTCTAGTAATTCAACTTCATATTCCCCATTTCCCTAGGAGGGGTCATCATCTCCTGCGTGTGCAGCACACCCGCAGGCAGGCCTCTTCTGGTGTTTGCCTACAGGAAGGTCATTATAAGGCAGAACAAATTAAGATAGCTCCCCCAGCAGCAGCAATTAACCTTCAAGAACCTGGTAGGCATAGGTTATTTTAGGACTGCAGAAACCATTAACCTTCTCCTTATTTAAAGAAGTGAACAGTTGGAGGAAAACCTGAGGTCTTCTTCACTACCACCTCTTTTCACTTCCCCCCTTTTCATCCACCCCTACCCCATCCCACTTCACCCCGCCATACCCTTTCCTTCTGTTTCATTTATGCCATAGCTATCTTTGGGATATGTAGAGTGCCCTACTTAACCTGGGGATGGTGGCAGTTGTAACTTGGTGCCCATCTATAAAGTCTCAGTGTGAGCAGCTCTCAAGGAGATCCCTTACACATGACTAAGTGACATCTTTTCTGCTCTGGGTTGACCCTGTGGACTAGTCTGAGGGGACTTGATGCAGGTCCTAAATTTTCAGGCCTAGTTCCATGTGGTGGCAGGTGCCACTGATGCCCGTCACACATACAGTGCCCCTGTAGGTGCCTCTTAAATGCCCATCCATCTCCCTCTCATTTTTTTTCCTCTGGCTCTCTAGATAAAAAGGAAACCTGCCCTCTCTGCAGGGGAGAGCAAACAGCAAGTCGGCTCATTCATCATTGCTTATGTCAGCTGCAAGCTGTGGGCGAATGTTTAGAAATTGACACAGCATTGGTCAGAACTGACAGAACAGTGCCCCCTTTCCCTGTTAGCTAGAGATTTCTGATTGGGAAGAAAATAATATCTACATCATTTTAAATGTTAACATCCAATAAATAGCATCCAGTTTTGAATGACTGCTAATCTGATGTCGATTAGCTAGGATAACTTACATTTAGATTCTCTTATACAGAAAGTAGAATCTTTGGGGTTTAATTTAATTTTCAACTAATGATGTTTTATTCTATAAAAGTCACAGTGAAGATCAAAGGAAAACCATGGGACAATAGTACTGAGTCTTTTAAATCAAGTGTCATTGATGCACCACCATTTAAGAGACAGAGAGAAATTTAATAAATTTAAGAATCCATTTTATTAAAGAACTAGGTGCTATTATTTCATTTTTAAATAATCTGTAGGTTATTAGACAACATGTGGAAATCTAATCTGGCAACATGTTTATGATTGTCACAAGAGGATACCTATGAAGAAATTCTAAGGAGACCACTGATTCAGTGTTTGATGTGGCTTCTGGCAAAGTGAAGAGATACCAGGATTGCCCCTGTCTCTGAGGAAGCCTCTTTAATTTAAATGCACATGCTGAGATGCAGCTGTGCTGATGAATGCATATTTATTGGACCTGGATAGGAGGCAAATGTGTAACTAATTAAACTATCCTGGTGTCAGATACTCGGGCCAACGTCCACTTTTTAAAAAAACCATCACTGTTGAAAACACATTTTGGAATCAAGAAGTTACCACTCAGAACTGGTTGACATATAGTATCTATGAAGGAATGCTAAAGGCGATTTTACTAAAATTGGAAAAATAGAGTTTAGGAATGTCTTTAATTCAGAGATGATTATAAAAGTTTACTTAATGAAGAATGCTGATCTTATTTTTGAGACAGAAAGGAGGGGCTGTCTAGAAAACATAGAGAATACCTGTTAGTGCACATCTAGTTATCCACATCTAGTCTGTCTTACAGCTGGGATGTAAACTAAGCTTCTCTATTTCTCAGTTTAGAGTTCTTCCATTGCATTACTGTAAGCCAAAGGGGGAAAAAATTTAATGCTTATCTTAAGAAATGGAATCCATTAGCAAAGTTCTTGAAATTTGTTTCCACAAATCTGGACAAAATAAGTGGCCCTGGTTCAGATGGAGGCAAAGAGGCGGAACTGGTTAGCATCAGAATGCTGGAGTTCTGTTATGTCCTATGCTCCGCAACATCTTAAATGATTCAATCTAGACATTTATTTCATCCAAACTGTACACTGTTTGGATTTTCATTATCTAATGACTAAGTATCTATTGATAGATCTAGGCTGGGGAGAATATTCTAATTTGGGGGTTTCTGAGGTAGGGTAATAAATAATGCTTCTCTTCCTTGCCCAGATTCTGAACTAATCAAGTAATAAATCAGCAGTAAGCTAATAGAGTAATGAAAGATCACCTTATTACTGATAAAATTCAAGCAATATATCTTAGAGTGCATTCAGATGGGCTAGAGCTGAATCCCAGAATCCAGTGGGCTTTACTCACTAGTAATAGGCAACAGTAACCTATGACAAGTGGGCAGGCCTGCTCTCAGGAGCAAGAGGAGGGGCAGGGTGATATCACATTTATTAATCTGATAAGTAACTCCATTTGCCTTTCATGCTTTTATCTTTGCTGGTGGAAGCAGGGCAAATAGATTGGAGTTACTCTCCTTGAACTTCCCCATAGGAGGACATAGGATGGGGAAGAAACATTGCTTCCTAACAAGGGGATTTGAATTTTGGATATTGCCTTTTATGATTTTTCCTTTCAGTTCTTCATATAAGACATGAAACTTAAGAATTTTTGAAGGCCCTTCCTTCTTTGTCAACTTTGGGGCCACTAAATGTGTGTATACATGTGTGTGTTTGAATGCCTTCTTTCTATAGATTGAGAGAACTATCTCCTTCTGTAAGAGGTGAGAAGAGAGGAAGGAGGAAGAATTTAGTTTCTTTAGAGAAGTGATACACTAACATTCAGTTGCTGATATTCAAATAAAGATTTTGACAAATAAACTAGAAACTAGGTGAGAAGAAGAAAGCGTGATTGAGAAAGGACTTTCTTCCTTTAACATGGTCTTCCCTCATAGCTCAGTTGATAAAGAATCCACCTGCAATGCAGGAGACCCCGGTTCGATTCCTGGGTTGGGAAGATCCACTGGAGAAGGGATAGGCTACCCACTACAGTGTTCTGGCCTAGAGAATTCCATGGACTGTGTAGTCCATGGGGTCACAAAGAATCAGACACAACTGAGCAATTTTCGCTTCACTTCCTTTCACATGGCGAGAGCCAAGCTTAGAAAATTCACTTCTCCCAAACATTTATTGAATACTGACTGTGGATTAGAGACTGTTCCAAGCACTATGAATACAGCAGTGAACAAGATCTATTGCTAAAGCTTTGCCCTTGCTGAGCTTTTATTCTGATTGGGATAGAGCTGGATCCAATGGGTCTATGACGGGAGGGTACCTACTCTGGTGAGGTAAATCCAAGGAGGACTTGAATGCTGGATGCCCATATCAATTCAGTGTAAGAGTCAGACCCCAATCAAGTTGAAATAGGCTATACATCAAGTATACCAGCTACTGACTTCAGATCTGAGTGCCAGCAGTAGGTAAAAAAGAAATATGATAGCAAAGATACCATAGATACCATCAGATCTGAGGACTCCCTCAGTTCACTGACACAAAGTCCCTTCCCCAACATATACTTAGTTACCATTCTGAGAAGAGTCCTTGAGTGGATCTTCATTAAAAAATGAATTATCAGTAAATTAAATGTCAAAAAGGAAGCTTTACACTGGAATGACTGAGATAATTTATTCAGTGTAAATTTACTTTATTTTTGCTGATATCTGCCAGAAGAGAGATTTGCTAGAGTGGTGTGGGCAGAATCATGACCTTACCATATGATGCTATAGAGATGATGTCACATAAACACCAAAGGTGCTTGGGTGCCTTGCTGCTGACCCTTTGTCCCAGACTAACTTTGAGTCAAAACAAAACAAAACAAAACAAAACCTTTTTTCTTTCCTCTCTTTGCAGCTAGTTATCTTTGGTAAGTTCCATCTACTGGAGGTGGAAAGATTTGTCAATGATTCCCGATAAAGGTACCAGTGTTCAGAGGGTAATATAGAAATGACAATAGTCCCAGGACTGAGGACTACACATTATTTTTTTAGGTATAGACACTGGGGTTCCTTTTGGATAAGCAAAGAGGTATCTCAATTGGGAGAGAGAGGGAGTTGTTAGGCTACAGAAAGTTTAGACCAAGGACTACCTAAGGATTTATGCTTATTTACCTAGATCCAGTGGGTCTCTTTAGTCTTTTTGTGATGTCTTCACTTATTCCCATTCCTACTCTGAGTTCAACCTCCAATTTTATCACTCAAACTGCTTTTCCAAATGTCAAGAAAGACCTCCAAATTATAAATAACTCATCCATATTCCTCCCATTACATTCCATTTCTGGGTGTCACTGCTGAAATTCCATTTCTTTGAGATTCTTCCTGCCTTTTTGAAATTTCTTTGTCAATCTCTGTTATGTGCTGAACTATGTTTCCCTCATATTAATATGTTGAAGCCTGAACTCCCTGGATTTCAGAATGTGACTATATTTGGAGATAGGGTCTTTAAAGAAGCAAATGAATTAAAATGAGATTATTAGGACTGGCCTTAATGTCACGTGAGCCATGCCGTCAAGTGCCACCCAAGACAGACGGTCATGGTGGAGAGTTCTGACAAAGCGTGGTCCACTGGAGAAGGGAATGGCAAACCACTTCAGCATCCTTGCCTTGGGAACCCCATGAATAGTGTGAAAAGGCAAAAAGAGACTGAAAGGTCGATACCCCAGGTCGGTAGGTGCCCAATGTGCTACTGGAGATCAGTGGAGAAATAACTCCAGAAAGAATGAAGAGATGGAGCCAGAGCAAAAAAAAACCAGCCAGTTCTAGATGTGAGTGGTGATGGAAGTAAAGTCTGATGCTGTAAAGAGCAATACTGCATAGGAACCTGAAATGTTAGGTCCATGAATAAAGGCAAATTGGAAGTGGTCAAACAGGAGAAGGCAAGTGAACATCGACATTTTAGGAATCAGCAAACTAAAATGGACTGGAATGGGTGGATTTAACTCAGATGACCAATATATCTACTACTGTGGGCAAGAATCCCTTAGAAAAAATGGAGTAGCCATCATAGTCAACAAAAGAGTCCAAAAGGCAGTACTTGGATGTAATTTCAAAAATGACAGAATGATCTCTGTTCATTTCCAAGGCAAACCATTCAATAACACAGTAATCTGAGTCTATATCCCAACAAGTAATGCTGAAGAAGCTGAAATTGAATGGTTCTATGAAGACCTTACAAGACCTTCTAAAACTAACACCCAAAAAAGATGTCCTTTTCATTATAGGGGACTGGAATGCAAAAGTAGTAATGCCAGGAAATACCTGGATTAACAAGCAAATTTGGCCTTGAATACAGAATAAGCAGGGCAAAGGCTAATAGAGTTTTGCCAAGAGAACACACTGGTCATAGCAAATACCCTTTTTCAACAACACAAGAGAACACTCTACATATGGACATCACCAGATGATCAATCAGATTGCTTATGTTCTTTGCAGCCAAAGACAGAGAAGTTCTATACAGTCAGCAAAAATAAGACTGGGAGCTGATTGTGGCTCAGACCATGAAATCCTTATTGTCAAAATCAGACTTAAATTGAAGAAAGTAGGGAAAACCGCTAGACCATTCGGGTATGACCAGAATCAAATCCCTTATGATTATACAATGGAAGTGACAAATAGATGAAAGGGATTAGATCTGATAGAGTGCCTGATGAACTATGAGTGGAGGTTCATGACACTGTACAGGAGGCAGGGATCAAGAGCATCCCCAAAGAAAAGAAATGCAAAAAGGCATAATGGTTATCGAGGAGGCCTTTCAAATAACTATGAATAGAAGAGAAGCAAAAGGCAAAGGAGAAAAGAAAAGAAATTCCCAATAGAATGTAGAGTTCAAAAGAATAGCAAGGAGAAATAAGAAAGCCTTCTCAGTGAAATGCAAAGAAATAGAGGAAAACAATAGAATGGGAAAGACTAGAGATCTCTTCAAGAAAAATAGAGATACCAAGGGAACATTTCATGCAAAGATGGGCTTGATAAAAGACAGAAATGGTAGGGACCTAACAGAAGCAGAAGATATTAAGAAGAGGTGGCAAGAATACAGAGAATAACTATACAAAACAGATCTTCATGACCCAGATAATCATGATGGTGTGATCACTCACCTAGAGCCAGACACCCTGGAATGTGAAGTCAAGTGGGCCTTAGGAAGCATCAGTACAAACAAAGCTAGTGGAGGTGATGAAATTCCCATTGAGCTATTTCAAACCCTAAAAGATGATGCTGTGAAAGTGCTGCAACAGTATGCTAGCAAATTTGGAAAACTCAGAAGTGGCCACAGGGCTGGAAAAGGTCAGTTTTCATTCCAATCCCAAAGAAAGGCAAGTCAAAGAATGCTCAGACTACCACACAATTGCACTCATCTCACATGCTAGTAAAGTAATGCTCAAAATTCTCCAAGCCAGGCTTCAACAATACGTGAACTGTGAACTTCCAGATGTTCAATCTGGATTTAGAAAAAGCAGGGGAACCAGAGATCAAATTGCCAACATCCACTGGATCATCAAAAAAGCAAGAGAGTTCTAGAAAAACATCTACTTCTGCTTATTGACTATGCCAAAGCTTTGACTGTGTGGACCACAACAAACTCTGGAAAATTCTTCAAGAGATGGGAATTCCAGACTACCTGACCTGCCGCTTGAGAAACCTATATGCAGGTCAGGAAGCAACAGTTAGAACTGGACATGGAACAACAGAGTGCTTCCAAATAGGAAAAGGAGTACATCAAGGCTGTATATTGTCACCCTGCTTATTTAACTTATATGCAGAGTACATCATGAGAAATGCTGGACTGGAGGAAGCACAAGCTGGAATCAAGATCGCCAGGAGAAATATCAATAACCTGACATATTCAGATGGCACCACCCTTATGGCAGATGAAGAGGAACTAAAGAGCTTTTTTATGAAAGTGAAAGAAGAGAGTGAAAAAGTTGGCTTAAAACTCAACATTCAGAAAACTAAGATCATGGCATCCAGTCCCATCACTTCATGGGAAATAGATGGAGAAACAGTGGAAACTGACAGACAATTTTGGGGGGCTCCAAAATAACTGCAGAGGGTGACTGCAGCCATGAAATTAAAAAAATAATTCCTCCTTGGAAGAAAAGTTTTGACCAACCTAAATAGCATATTAAAAAGCAGAGATGTTACTTTTCAACAAATGTCCATGTAGTCAAGCTATGGTGCTTTCAGTAGTCAACTGTGGATGTGAGAGTTTGACTGTAAAGAAAACTGAATGCCAAAGAACTGATGCTTTTGAACTGTGGTGTTGGAGGAGCCTCTTGAGAGTTGCTTGGACTGCAACGAGATCCAACCAGTCCACTCTAAAGGATATCAGTCCTGAATATCATTGGAAGGACTGATGCTAAAGCTGAAACTCCAATAATTTGGCCTCCTGCTGTGAAGAACTGACTCATTGGAAAAGACCCTGATGCTGGGAAAGATTGAAGGTGGGAGGAGAAGAGGATGACAGAGGATTAGATTGTGGATGGCATCACCAATTCAATGGACATGAGTTTGAGTTAACTCTGGGAGCTGTGATGGACAGGGAGGCCTGGCGTGCTGCAGTCCATGGGGTCTCAAAGAGTCAGACACGACTGAGCAACTGAACTGAACTGATCTAATATAATATGACTGGTGTCCTTTTAAAAAGAGAATATTAGGACTCAGACTTGTGAAGAGGGAAGACCATGTGAAGATACAAGGAAAAATGGCCATCTATAAGCCAGTGATAGAGGTCTCCAAAGAAACCATTCCTTACGGATACTTTGATCTTATACTTACAGTTTTCAGAACTCTGAGAAAATAAATTTCTGTTTCAATCTAGTCTGTTTACTTTGTTACAGCAGCCCTAGCAAACGAATATAGTCTCTGTCATTTTTTCTATCTGCTCATCTCCTAAATGTAAACATTCCCCCAAATTCAATTCCTATCTCAGTCTTCATGCTTACCTTTGCCAATATCACATACCTCCATACATTTGTTACATGCATGAAAATGATCCTTAAATTTATTAGGTTGAAACATATGACACAGCCATTTTTGTAGGTTGAAAGTGGTTGGTTTTTGGCAGTTTCATATGGCTCAATCTGACATGTTTCTACTCTAAACTTTCATTAAGCTTTAAACTTGTATGTCCCCCTGCCTTTTATATGTTTCCACATGATTATATCAGAGGAACACATCTAAAATGGAACTTACATCTTCTTAGGACATTTCTAGGCTTAAAGCAATGGCCTTATCTTTGGGTTATCTCTCTCTTTCAGTGGCTAATTACATCATTATCACATATATAGTGTCTGCCTTCCACACCTACTTTCTTAGTCGAGGCTCTGTTGTTGGAATCTTAAGAAACTTTCTAATACTTTGCAGTTAGAATATGATCCCTGAACTTGAAGCATCCCCACTGTCTTGAAGCATGCTAGACTGAAGAATCTCAGTCCTTACCCTGATTTATGCAATCAGAATCTGCATTTTTAAAAAGATCCCCAAGAGATTCTTAAACACATAAAGTTCGAAGAGGACCGTCTTAGAATATGGTTGTAGCCATGGGAATTCTAATGTTCCAGAAAGATTGTATTATTTTTCTACTGGTAGCAGGACAGTACAAGAAAACCCAAATCACCTTAGTTTCACTGGCATGGAATATTATCCTTAATTTTAAAAAAACCCTGCAATTTTGGTATATGAAAATTTATATTTTAATAATATTCTCTTTGGTTGCTGGTGAGTTTCTGTATTAATATTTGCCTATTAATTCTCTATACATAGCATTTGGTAACTGCTTTTCTCATCTAAATATCTGTATACTTTTATAAACTCCACTTTAGTTTTTGCCTTTGGTATTGCAATGCAGACAGTTCCTAGGACCATTTGTTAACATGTTGAATTTGAACTGAAGATTCTTAATATTCCTGATAGATACGCTTTTTAACTAACATCAAATTTGAAGAATAAATTGTTTTCTTCTCAAATGGTTATAGTCAGCTACACAAGTCACCAGTCTTTGCTTAAATTCATGAGCACAATTTAAGGAAATTAATTGATAATGCTTATTTACAAAAAATGCTACAGCTCTTGACACACAGTAGAAACTGAGGATAATTCAGAACTGAGTTACAGAGCAGAAATTATAATAGTGTGATCCCATTCAGCACTCTTTTCTAAACCTAATAGCAGCAACACAAACACACACAGACGAAGAGTGCTTCTAGGGAGCCAAGATGGATACGGAGACTCTGATCACTAGGAATCATGCCCTTTCTTATCATTCGGAATGATTAGTCTGCTGGTTGTGGCCATCTGGGCAACCTGGGAGGTGGCTTGACAAGGTTACTTAGGTCAGAGCAGAATAACAAGCAGCAGAAGAAAGAGCTATATACTATTTAAGAAATAAATAAACAGCCCTGATCATGCTCCTAAAGCCGGCAGCTTCGCTTTGCAGTTGAGTAAGCTGTACTTGTCTTCCTTGTTTTTCTTTGTTTATGAGGAGTTCTAAGTCTTTGCCTGTTGATGGTGTAATTTGCTTAGCCAGACAAGCAGGTACTGTACACAATAAGTTATTCTAAATAAAAAGGGTGATTAATCAAGGAAAATCAAACTGTGAGCCCTAGTACCACTCCTTCCTGGCTGGTCCCAGACTCCCAGCTTGTTTATTTAGTGTCACCCATAGTCTGTCATGGCTGACCTAAAACTATCAGGAACAGCCACAATGGCAGTCAAGCATAAACAAAAATCTGAACTGAAGGTGCAGAGGGACTGCCATTCCACAGATAAGATCTATTGCTGTAATAGCCCTTGATTATGAAGACCAAAGGAGAAAAAAACACCAAATATACAGACACTTTTCTGTTTATTTATACATGAAGAGGGAGGGGGAAGCAAATCATTTACAAAGAGGAGGGAAAAAAGGGAATAAGGTTTCATTCCATGTCCGTGTTTCTCAGTTTATACAACAAGATTCTGTGATAGCAGGGTTTTGCTTCTGGTCTCCTTTGTTTGTTTATTGACATTTTGCAATGCTTTTCAAAAATTGCACACTGGGGCCAGAGATAGCAGAGAGAAAAAGGAATTGAGGTGGGAAAACCTACTAGACTGTTACCTAGGGAAAGAGTGTTTTTCTTTTCTGTGAAATTGTTCCAACTGAGCTATTATAGATCTAAGCAAAAACGAGTAGGTTGCTGTATGATCTTTCATGTAAAGTGATGTGTTAGGAGATTATGCTTTTCAGGCAAGCAAGACCCCCTTAATTATTGCAGTGTGCAGGATGCATTTCTAACATGCAAGAAGCAGTCTATGGTGAAATCCTCATTTTTTTATTTGCCACAATATTCTTTCTGTGGTGGAATGCTTTCAGTGTTTTCCATCAGCTTATTTAATTGTATAAAGTTTAGGAATTATTTGGAGAGATAGTTACTGGAGATGCTTCTTATCAGAATGTGATGGATGATGGTGCCAGTTTCTGAGCCAATCTGGTTACGACCTCAAGATGGAATGTGCAAAGATTACTTTCACCCCTAAAGAGCCCCACAAGTTCTGAGAAGCAATGGAAATAGATCTCCTCATTGTTTGTAGGTGCTACACTGCTGTTGCTCAAGTTCCAAGGGCCAAATTTATCCATCGAATGGAGAAATGTGCTTGTCCTACTAGCATTTCAATTTATAAAATGTGTAAGAAGAAGGGCAAGAGGCTTCCAATAGGATACTAGCATTGAGGAATACTGCTTTATTGTTCTCTATTGGTCAATTACTGGGACAAATGGCTGCAAGAAGTTCTCCCCAATCTATTTTCTTACAGCCCATGTGGTATTACATTTCACTCTGAAGAGTAAAGCTCTGATGTTTTATCACATTCCAATGCTCAAAAGGGAAATTGCTGGTAAGGTACTTAACACTAAATGCATCCATTTTGGTATACTGACATTGCCTGGGACTACAGATAAATTTCAGCAAATCACAGTTGTACACCAGGGAATTGGGATCTTATTCTCTGAGGCACTGGTGAAAATAGAAGGCTCTGCCTGGAGTGGGAGCAAAATGAGGGTTGGTATTATCAAAACACTACATTGAAAAGGTGAAATGTTCTAGCAGCTTCTGTGAAAAACTCCAACTGTGTTCACTTGCATGACTATCTGAAAATTCATTTTCTTTTCCCTCTTGGATGTTTTGTGGCAAAGAAAAACATCTGGAAAAGGCTGGCATTGGGACTGACACAGGGTACACAAGGAGTCAGATAAAGGTCATGTCATTAGCACTAAGCTAACATCCAAATTTAGATGGATCTTCTACAGGCTGTTCTAAATTGATATTTCTATTTTAGCAGTCTTCTTATGATTTAGGATCCAAAGTCCCGAAGATGCTTCTGAAGTACAGTACTATTCTTTTTTTCTGAGCCTGTTTACTGTTTATACCATCTCTTTTTCTAGATCTCTTCCAGTATTTCCAATGTGGTTCCCACTCTTTACCCAAGAGGTGGTGTTTCTGCATAGCGATTATTTCTGAGGGAATGCTTCTGTACACACAGATTATCATCTGCATTCAGTCCATTCTTAGGATGAAAATGATGATCAGAATCAAGTGATTTTATTATCACATGCATCAATTATGTTCTTAAATTTTTGTCTGTTAAAAAATATTTTTTCTCATATAATTTTTAAAGTTGAAATATAATTGACATACTACAAAATTCATTCTTCAAAAGTGTAAAATTCAGTGAGTTTTATTATATTCTAAAGTTATATAACCATCACCACTGCCCAACTCCAGAACATGTTTATCATCCTCAAAAGAAACCCCGTACCCATTAACAGTCAATCCCCACTCTTTCCTCTTCCCTGTTCCTGGGAACTACTAATTTATTTTCTGTATAATTTGCCTATTCTGGACTGTACAAAAAAGATCTTCATGACCCAGATAATCATGATGATGTGATGACTAATCTAGAGCCAGACATCTTGGAATGTGAAGTCAAGTGGGCCTTAGAAAGCATCACTATGAACAAAGCTAGTGGAGGTGATGGAATTCCAGTTGAGCTGTTTCAAATCCTGAAAGATGATGCTGTGAAAGTGCTGCACTCAATTTGCCAGCAAATTTGGAAAACTCAGCAGTGGCCACAGGACTGGAAACAGTTTTCATTCCAATTCCAAAGAAAGGCAATGCCAAAGAATGCTCAAACTACCGCACAATTGCACTCATCTCACATGCTAGTAAAGTAATGCTCAAAATTCTCCAAGCCAGACTTCAGCAATACATGAACCGTGAACTCCCTGATGTTCAAGCTGGTTTTAGAAAAGGCAGAGGAACCAGAGATCAAATTGCCAACATCCGCTGGATCATGGAAAAAGCAAGAGAGTTCCAGAAAAACATCTATTTCTGCTTTATTGACTATGCCAAAGCCTTTGACTGTGTGGATCACAGTAAACTGTGGAAAATTCTGAAAGAGATGGGAATACCAGACCACCTGACCTGCCTCTTGAGAAATCTGTATGCAGGTCAGGAAGCAACAGTTAGAACTGGACATGGAACAACAGACTGGTTCCAAATAGGAAAAGGAGTACGTCAAGGCTGTATATTGTCACCCTGCTTATTTAACTTATATGCAGAGTACATCATGAGAAATGCTGGACTGGAAGAAACACAAGCTGGAATCAAGATTGCTGGGAGAAATATCAATAATCTCAGATATGCAGATGACACCACCCTTATGGCAGAAAGTGAGGAGGAGCTAAAAAGCCTCTTGTTGAAAGTGAGAGAGGAGAGTGAAAAAGTTGGCTTAAAGCTCAACATTCAGAAAACGAAGATCATGGCATCTGGTCCCATCACTTCATGGGAAATAGATGGGGAAACAGTAGAAACAGTGTCAGACTTTGTTTGTTTGGGCTCCAAAATCACTGCAGATGGTGACTGCAGCCATGAAATTAAAAGACGCTTACTCCTTGGAAGAAAAGTTATGACCAACCTAGACAGCATATTCAAAAGCAGAGACATTCTTTGCTGACTAAGGTCCGTCTAGTCAAGGCTATGGTTTTTCCTGTGGTCATGTATGGATGTGAGAGTTGGACTGTGAAGAAGGCTGAGTGCAGAAAAATTGATGCTTTTGAAGTGTGGTGTTGGAGAAGACTCTTGAGATCCCTTGGACTGCAAGGAGATCCAACCAGTCCATTCTGAAGGAGATCAACCCTGGGATTTATTTGGAAGGAATGATGCTAAAACTGAAGCTCCAGCATTTTGGCCACCTTATGCGAAGAGTTGACTCATTGGGAAAGACTCTGATGCTGGGAGGGATTGGGGGCAGGAGGAGAAGGGGACGACAGAGGATGAGATGGCTGGCTGGCATCACGGACTCATTGGACGTGAGTCTGAGTGAACTCCGGGAGTTGGTGATGGACAGGGAGGCCTGGCGTGCTGCGATTCATGGGGTCGCAAAGAGTCGGACACGACTGAGCGACTGAATTGAACTGAACTGAACTGGACATTTCATGTAAATGGAGTTATATGATATGTGGCCCTTTGTGTCAGGCTTCTTCCATGTTGCATACTATATTAAGGTCCATCCACTCTGTAGCATGTATCAGTATTTCATTTTTAAAATTTTTTAGAAAACTTCATTTTTAGAACAATTTTAGGTTTACAACAATATTAAGAGGGAGTTATAGAGATTTTCCAAATACCTTCTGCTCCCACACATGCATAGGCTCCCCCTTATCAGAAGCACACACTAGAAAGGTACATTTTTTACCAACAGTAAACTCATATGGACACGTTGTAATCACCCAAAGTTCATAGTTTAAATTATGGTTCACTCTTGGTGTGGGTTTGAACAAGTATCTAATAATGTATTTCCAACATTATATCCAGTAGTCATGTATGGATGTGAGAGTTGGACTATAAAGAAAGCTGAGTGCCAAAGAAATGATGCTTTTGAACTGTGGTATTGGAGAAGACTCTTGAGAGTCACTTGGACTGCAAGGAGATCCAACCAGTCTATCCTAAAGAAAATCAGTCCTGAATTTCATTGGAAGGACTGATGCTGAAGCTGAAACTACAATACTTTGGCCATCTGATGCAAAGAACTGACTCATTTGAGAAGACCCTGAAAGCGGGAGGAGAAGGGGACAACAGAGGATGAGATGGTTGGATGGCATCACCGACTCAATGGACATGAGTTTGAGTAAACTCTGGGAGTTGGTGATGGACAGGGAGGCCTGGCATGCTGCAGTCCATGGAGTTGCAGAGTCAGACATGACTGAGTGACTGAACTGAACTGAATATTATACTATGATATAGAATAATTTCACTCACCTAAAAATCCTCTGTGCTCTATGCATCTCCCCACTAATACTTTTGGCAACCGCTGATCTTTTCATTGTCTCCATAGTTTTGCCTTTTCCAGAACATCCTATAGTTGAAATCTTACAGTAGCTTTTCCGGGTTGGCTTCTTTCTCTTAGTAACATACTTTCAAGCTTTCTCCATGTCTTTTCATGACTTACAAGCTCATTTCTGTTTAGTGCTGATAATATGTCTTTGTCTGAATGTACCAAATTTACCTGCTGCAGTACATCATAGTTGCTTTCAAGTTTGACAATAATGAATAAAGCTGTTATAAACATTTGTGTACAGTTTTTGTGTGGACATAGCTTGAATAAATACCAAGGGGTATGATTGTAGGATCATATGGCAAGAGTATGTTTAATTTCATAAGAAACTGAAAAACTATCTTCCAAAGTAGCTGTATACCATTATGCATTCCAACCAGTAATGGAAGGGAGTTGCTGTTGCTCCACATCTTTACCAGCATTTGGTATTATCAGTGTTTCAGATTTTTGCCATATGTGTGTGTGTGTAGTGGAATGCCATTGCTTTAGTTTGCATTTTCCTAATGACATATTATGTGAAACATCTTTCTGTATGCTTATTGCCATCTGTGTATTTTATTTTGGAGAATTATCTGTTAAGGTCTTTGGCCTTTCAGTTGGATTTTTGTTTTCTTATTTTTAAGTTTTAAAAGTTCTTTGTGTATTTTGGATAATATACTTTATCACATGTGTCTTTTGCAGCTATTTTACTCCCTGTTTGTGGTTTATTTTCCAATTATCTTGATATTATCATTCATAGCAAAATTTTAATTTTAATAAAATACAGCTCATCCATGATTTATTTCATGGATTGCATTATTGGTGTTGTATTTAAAAATGCATCGCCATACTCAAGGTCATCTAGTTTTTCTTCTATTTCATTTTATAAGAGTTTTATAGGTTTGTATTTTGCATTTAGTCTGTGATCCATTTTGAGTTAATTTTTGTTAAGGGTATAATATCTGTGTCTAGATTCATTTTGTCTTTTTTTTTTTTTTTTTTTGCATGGTGGCTGTTCATTAGTTTCAGCATCCTTTGTTGAAATGACAGTCTTTGCTCCATTGTATTGCTTTTGCTCCCTTGTCAAAAGTCAATTGGCAGCCTTTATGGGGACTTTTTTGGGGCTGTCCGTTCTGTCCCACTCTTCTATTTCTCTGTTCTCTCACAGCGCCACAAGGCCTCCATTACTGTAGGTTTAGAGTAAGTCTTGAAGGTGAACAGCTGTCAGTCTACCAGCTTTGCTCTGCTTCACCATTGTGTTGGATATTCAGTCTTTTGCTTCTCTGGATAAAATTTGAATCTGTTGATTGTTTCCTTTTTTATATGACTGAATAATATTCCATTTTATGAATAAACTACATTTTGTTTATTCATTCATGACTTGAAGAACATTTATGCTGTTTCCACATTTTGGCTATGTTGAATAATGCCAATATGAATATTTCTGTACAGGATTTTGTTTAAAGCTTATCTTCAGTTCTACTGAGAATACACTTAAAAGTGTAATTACTGACTCATATGGTAGTTAATTGCATGTTTGACTTTTTGAGGGCCTTCCAAACTGTGTTCCAAAGCAGCGAAAAATATAGGTATTTATAAGTTGATAGTATATAATTGACATTCAACAACTGTCCTTATTTCTATCAAACTATTCCTTGGCTAGAGTTCCATTTTACATATTAAATAATTAATAATAATAAATTGAATTCAAATACCCAATCTTTTCCTTAAACTTTTCCAGACTCAAAATGTTTAGTATGCCATTGAAGTCAGTATTTAAGACAAATTAAAAGTACGATTACATTGATAATTGATAATGACTATGATGTAGTTGTCTCTCTATATACACTCTTTATATATACATGTATATATATATATATACACTCTTTTTTGTTTATTTAAATAATATCCTATTTTCCTGAAAATATTATCTGGACCCATATCCTAGCTGGTAAATATTTTATTTAAACATACTTATAAAAATCAAATATGTTTTAATTTACAGTAAGGAAAGAAGGGCACATTATAATTAAAAGAAAGCAGCTATTAACCTTGACAGTAGAATAGTAAAATAACAGCTTTGCCAACTATTTTCTAGGTATTTAAAAATAATTAGCTAATTGATTGCTTAAAATATCAGTCTGAACTATATTGTTGGGACCAATAAGAAACTGGAGATTAGGTACCTTTTAAACCATTAGAGAACATTACTATTGAGAACTTTTTCAGAGATATGTACAAATATTGGAAATAAAATCCTATTGCTGTATATATAGTAAAGGAGAAATGACTCTTTATTTTGGGCCTTGATTGTATAATCATATTATTTTTAGTGAATTAAGAATGGACTGGGGGAAAGATAATGGTCTGAATTGTCTGCTAAACTTACAATATTGTCTTTCTCCTAGACTTATACTTAGGATCCATTTATCCAACTCTCCCAATTTATAGCAAGTTTAGATATTCTTTTCTTGTGTACCATTTTGTGATGAGACCAGGATTAAAGGCCCATGAGAAATTGAATGAGGAACAAGAAAGTACTCTGGGAGAGAATATGAAGTACATTTTAGAAAATATTAAGTTAAAAAAATCAATAACTAAACATTTCTAAAGGTAAATAATATTAGTCAGGAAACAAACAAGCACCATTATGGTCAAGAGTCAGATTAGAGACACTTTCCCTGGCAAGGACCTTGTGGCACCAAGGAAACCAACACAAATCTGTTAAGATGTTGAAATTGATATTCATTTAGGAGAATGTCTCATATAAAAGATGTACTACACTGTTTCAGACCGCACACCCCACTCAGGTGGAGAGTTACTTGCAGGCTTAAAAGGTTGATATGCTTTGTGGAGTGGCAAATCGATTGTAGTATAGCAAATTAGCAGTTTACACCTTCACAGCAAACTTAGGACATGTAAAGTCTTCTTGAGAAAAGCTTGAAATTTTTGTATGTAAAAATAACTAGAAGTTGATTCCAATTTTAAAATGGCATTCATTGTTCTGCTTTGTCTACTACTGAGATTTATAATAATAATGTCATCATCTATACAGTGGAAGTGAGAAATAGATTTAAGGGACTAGATCTGATAGAGTGCCTGATGAACTATGGAATGAGGTTTGTGACATTGTACAGGAGACAGGAATCAAGACCATCCCCAAGAAAAAGAAATGCAAAAAAGCAAAATGGCTGTCTGAGGAGGCCTTACAAAATAGCTGTGAAAAGAAGGGAAGTGAAAAGCAAAGGAGAAAAGTTAAGATGTACCCATTTGAATGCAGAGTTCCAAAGAATAGCAAGGAAAGATAAAAAAGCCTTCCTCAGCGATCAATGCAAAGAAATAGAGGGAAACAATAGAATGGGAAAGACTAGAGATCTTTTCAAGAAAATCAGATACCAAGGGAACATTTCATGCAAAGATGGACTCAATAAAGGACAGAAATGGTCTGGACCTAACAGAAGCAGAAGATATTAAGAAGAGGTGGCAAGAATACACAGAAGAACTGTACAAAAAAGATCTTCATGACCCAGATAATCACCATGGTGTGATCACTTACCTAGAGCCAGACATCCTGGAATGTGAAGTCAAATGGACCTTAGAAAGTATCACTAAGAACAAAGCTAGTGGAGGTGGTGGAATTCTAGTTGAGTTATTTCAAATCCTGAAAGATGACACTGTGAAAGTGCTGCACTCAATATGCCAACAAATCTGGAAAACTCAGCAGTGGCCACAGGACTGGAAAGGTCAGTTTTCATTCTAATCCCAAAGGAAGGCAATGTCAAAGAATGCTCAAACTACTGCACAATTTCACTCATCTCACACGCTAGTAAAGTAATGCTTAAAATTCTCCGAACTAGGCTTCAGCAATATGTGAACTGTGAAATTCCAGATGTTCAAGCTGGTTTTAGAAAAGGTAGAGGAACCAGAGATCAAATTACCGACATCCGCTGGATCATGGAAAAAGCAAGAGAGTTCCAGAAAAACATCTATTTCTACTTTATTGACTATGCCAAAGCCTTTGACTGTGGATCACAATAAACTGTGGAACATTCTGAAAGAGATGGGAATGCCAGACCACTTGACCTGCCTCTTGAGAAACCTGTATGCAGGTCAGGAAGCAGTAGTTAGAACTGGACATGGAACAACAGACTGGTTCCAAATAGGAAAAGGAGTATGCCAAGATGGTATATTGTCACCCTGCTTATTTAACTTATATGCAGAGTACATCATGAGAAACGTTGGACGGGATGAAGCATAAGCTGGAATCAAGATTGCTGGGAGAAATCTCAATAACCTCAGATATGCAGATGACACCACCCTTATGCCAGAAAGTGAAGATGAACTAAAAAGCCTCTTGATGAAAGTGAAAGTGGAGAGTGAAAAAGTTGGCTTAAAGCTCAACATTCAGAAAATGAAGATCATGGCATCCGGTCCCATCACTTCATGGCAAATAGATGTGGAAACAGTGGACACAGTGGCTGACTTTATTTTTCTGGGCTCCAAAATCACTGCAGATGGTGACTGCAGCCATGAAATTAAAACACACTTCCTCCTTGGAAGGAAAGTTATGACCAACCTAGAGAGCATATCAAAAAGCAGAGACATTACTTTGCCAAAAAAGGTCCGTCTAGTCAAGGCTATGGTTTTTCCAGTAGTCACGTATAGATGTGAGAGTTGAGCTATAAATAAGGCTGAGTGCCAAAGAATTGATGCGTTTGAACTGTGGTGTTGGAGAAGAGTCTTGAGAGTCCCTTGGACTGCAAGAGATCCAACCAGTCCATCCTAAAGGAGATCAGTTTTGGGTGTTCATTGGAGGGACTGATGTTGAAGCTGAAACTCCAATACTTTGGCCACCTGATGAGAAGAGCTGACTCATTTGAAAAGACCCTGATGCTGGGAAAGATTGAGGGCAGGAGCAGAAGGGGACATGCAGGATGAGATGGTTGGATGGCATCGCTGACTCAATGGACTTGGGCTTGGGTGGACTCTGGGAGTTGGTGATGGACAGGGAGGCCTGGTGTGCTGCATTTTATGGGGTCACAAAGAGTCAGACATGACTGAGTGACTGAACTGAACTGAACTGTCATCATCATTCCTGTTTCAGGGATAAAGTTTCTGTACAGAACCATATTAGAATATCCTTGTTTTTGTTATAAATTACAAATGCAGGTAGCATTCTGGTAAGCTTAGGTTTGCAAGAAGAATACATTACAAAGATACAAGGATGCATCTTGGAATCCAGTAGTGAGCAGGATCTGGGGATGAGGAAGGAGTTGAAACTAAGGACTAGAAAACTTTTTCCTTTTCTTCCTGAAGGCTGATTTCTTCTGCATGACAAGTAAAATCTCTGTCTCACGTTTCTTAGTATACATCTCACAGATCCAGACACTCCTAAAATGATGTCCTTTCAGTTGTAAATTCAATTTCGGATAGAACGGTGTTAGGTTGAGATTGAGGCAGATGCATATTCTTGGGCCAGTCACCCATGGCCAAGGGTTTGGGTTATAAAAAATATGGCTGCTAATGTGTCTACTTTCATGGATAGGGTGGCAGTGGATGTAGAGGGGCAGGCAGTGTAATGTAGCATGTTGTGTGTGATATGGGCTGAAATTGATCCAAGCATGTATCAGCTAGAACTAACTTCAAATAAGTCAAGTAGAATGAGAGACAGTGAAGAAAAAACCATTTGTCCCAGTCTTCAGCAACAGTAGCTATATTGTATTTCTGTCCCAGAAAACTCTGCATGTGGTTATTATACAAAGAACACAAATATTGACTTATGTGTAATTTTTTTCAAAGTATAAATCAAAGGATGCATTCTTAAGGGAGAACATGGTGGGTATTGTTTACCACTCTTTTGAATACATACTCCAACCAGGGGGAAAATCAATTGCTTTTTAGTTGTCTTTAATGAAAGTCTTGTGAGGTCTTCAACAAAGAGTTGTCAGTTCAAGAAATTTCAGAGCCAAGTAACTATTTATTCAAGGACAATGTATAAAAGTGCAATTGAATACAGCAATTGTGAGGTTGCTTGGAGTGCCTGCTGAAATACTTGCAGGGCACAATGTTGTCTTTCCCCACATCCTTGAGGAATAAAACTCACACAGACTTTGTTACTAACATAAATGTTTTAGTGGTATCCAATATTCTATAAATACTCAAATAAAAAGCCATAATCATATGTTAACTCTTTTCCAGGAAAATTTGGCTTTGTAATTTTTATATTTATTAAAAAAAAAAGAAAAGAAAAGAAAGAGAACTTCTACTTTTCCCCTCCTTTGTCCATTTTGCCTTTATTTTTATAGGCACATGTTCAACTACATGCCATTTTAACCACACAATTCTCTATCTGCAAAAACAGACAAAAAGAAAACCCAAACAAAAGCACAGACATATATGACTTTACAACAAAGGTATATTAAGAGGTGCTTGTTGCAAATTTTAAAGTATCTTTTCTTAAACTAGGCAGAAACTTCAAAGGACGGAGGGATCACCTTAATTTGAGGAGCAGGAAACCAGACAATGTCTTCATGAAGGAAGGTGAATTTAAATTTGTAAGAGGAAGAAATTATAGGATAAGGAAACATCAACCAAAGTCACTGGGTAGGGAGGGAGTGGTAGGAGCAAAATTTCTTAAGCCAATATCATGTGGCAGAGATACTGCTAGGAGATACAGAAATATTTTAAACTGGTGGTAATTGTGAATATTTGACTGAGAAATGGAATACATAAAGAATAGGGTACAGGCCGTTTTAGTTTTACACAGTAGTGTGAAAGAAAGAAGAAAGAAGTCGCTCAGTCATGTCCGCTCTTTGCAACCCCATGAACTGCAGCCCACCAGGCTCCTCCGTCCATGGGATTTTCCAGGCAAGAGTACTGGAGTGGGGTGCCATTGCCTTCTCCAACATAGTAGTGTAGGTTCATAGAAATGAATGTGCAAGTTGAAACCATGCAAAGTGAACTAATAATCAGTGGGAAAACTACAACTGTCCAGTGTCTTTTTAAAAATTATTGTCAGAAGAATAAAAATTGTTTTTTTTCAATTATAAATATATAGGGAAATTAAAACATTGAAACTATTTAATACACTGTAATCAAAGACATTAGAAACACTGAAAATTAAAATACATTATTATTTTCGTAAAAAAAGTACCTATCAAAAGTGGTTTTTAACAGTACCTGTTATTTTCTTGCCTATAATTTATGATAGGGACTGAACACTTTCTATGCACTGACATATTGTCATACTCCTTTATAAGTTTTGATTTTCTAATTTCCAACATTTTATTCTTCATGCTTTCAAAGTCACAAAATATTTGAGAGTTTCTTTAATGTTAAAGTTCTTTGCCAGCATTACTTCCTCTGGGACATCTTCATCCTTTTTGTCAAAACCACTTTCATCATTTATGTTGATAAGTTCACCTTCACTAAGTTCCTTTGGCTGTGTATCCTTAGTCTCACAAATGGTTTCTCTGTCAACAATCCCATGGTCAGCTATTTCCTCTATAATTTGTTTATGATGGATCAGAATTTCACTTTTGAAGTTGCTACGTTTCATTTCTTTGTATTTTTATATTTGTTGACCAATTCTCTCTTTCAATGGTCCATTTTTATAAAGTGGTATATGAATTTATCACTGGGAAACAACACAATTATCTGCTTTCCTGTCTGTGCTGGAACGGAATATCAGGTATGCAGCGGCCAATCCCTGGCAGACTTTGACAGAAGCGATGTGATTGGCCACTGATTATGATGTTTGGCTATTATTTACATAGTGATCTGTGGACTGAAGAGTTAGGTGTGAAGTTGGTACTTCATGCAAAGAGTATAAATCGTAAATGAAATTTGAGCCTTTTTATTGGAGGACTGGTACAATTGAACTTAACTGTGGTAACTGAAATTCACGCCAGTACCACAGAAGGTGAGAATTGCCTGTATAGAATAGGGATATAGTTTCCAGAGAAGATTAAAATCAGAACAGAAAAGGGTTGTTTTTAATGCCTTTTAGAAATTAAGGTGAAATTCACATAACACAATCCTTTTAAAGTGTACAGGTCAATGGCATTCAGTGTATTCACAGTGTTATACAACTACCATCTCTCTTAACTTTCAGAACTTTTTCATTGCACCAAAAACAAACAAACAAGCCCCACTACCCTGTACTAATTTAGCAGTCACCTATTTTCCCTCCCCCATTCCTTAGTAGTAACAATTTATTTTCTGTCTTTGTGGATTTCCCTATATATTGTATAAAAGGAATCATACAAAATGTGACCTTTGTCTCTGGCTTCCTTCACCAAACATGACGAAGGTTCACCCAAGTTGTAGCATATATCAGCACTTCATTCCTTTTTATGGTTGATTAATATACCATAGCGTAGATATACCCTTTTTTTTTTTTTTTCTTGAACTCATCTATGGGCATTTGGGCTGTTTCAACATTTTGACTATTTTCATCTTTTGTATGATGCTGCTATATACATTTCCAAACACGCTTTTGTGTGAATATATGTTTTCATTTCTTTTAGAGTGGAATTGTTAAGTCATATGATAATTCTATGTTGAACTTTTTGAGGAGCCACATGTACATAATTGTGGTGCATATATGCATGCAATTCTTTTTGGGTGGAAGTACATCATGAGAAACACTGGGCTGGAAGAAGCACAAGCTGGAATCAAGATTGCCGGGAGAAATATCAATAACCAAAGATATGCAGATGACACCACCCTATGGCAGAAAGGGAAGAGGAACTAAAAAGCCTCTTGATGAAAGTGAAAGTGGAGAGTGAAAAAGTTGGCTTAAAGCTCAACATTCAGAAAATGAAGATCATAGCATCTGGTCCCATCACTTTTGGGAAATAGATGGGGAAACGGTAGAAACAGTGTCAGACTTTATTTTTGGAGGCTCCAAAATCACTGCAGATGGTGACTGCAGCCATGAAATTAAAAGACGCTTACTCCTTGGAAGAAAAGTTATGACCAACCTAGATAGCATATTGAAAAGCAGAGATGTTACTTTGCTAACAAATGTCCTTCTAGTTAAGGCTATGGTTTTTCCAGTGGTCATGTATGGATGTCAGAGTTGGACTGTGAAGAAAGCTGAGCACCAAAGAATTGATGCTTTTGAACTGTGGTGTTGGAGAAGACTCTTGAGAGTCCCTTGGACTGCAAGGAGATCCAACCAGTCCATTCTGAAGGAGATCAGCCCTGGGATTTCTTTGGAGAGAATGATGCTGAAGCTGAAACTCCAGTACTTAGGTCACCTCATGGGAAGGGTTGACTCATTGGAAAAGACCCTGATGCTGGGAGGGATTGGGGGCAGGAGCAGAAGGGGACGACAGAGGACGAGATGGCTGGATGGCATCACTGACTCGATGGACGTGAGTCTGAGTGAACTCCGGGAGTTGGTGATGGACAGGGAGGCCTTGCGTGCTGCAGTTCATGGGGTCGCAAAGAGTCAGACACGACTGAGTGATTGAACTGAACTGAACTGAATGGATCTTAAAATTAGTATATCTTAAGCTTTAACAGATGAGGCTAAACAGTTTCTCAACACAGTTGTATGATTTACATTTCCAATAGCAGTGTATATGAGTTCCAGTTGTTCCACAACTTTGTCAACATTTGGTATTGTAAGGCTTTCTAATTTTATCAATTTTAGCTCGATAGTATACTGTGGTTTTACTTTGCACGTCCCTGATTACTAATAAGAATGAATATATTTTCATATGATAATTTTCTATTTGCATAGCCTCTTGTGAAGCCCTGATTCAAATCTTTTCCTTTTTTTTTTTTTATAAATTGGCTTATGAGAGTTGTTTATCATCCTAGAAACGAATCCTTTGTTGATGACATGTAGTTTGATTATTTTCTGCACTCTGTGGCTTGCCTTTTCTCTCTCATTAGTGTTTCTGATGAAAAGAAATTTCTAATTTTAATGTCTTTCAAGTTATTAATCATTTATTTTATGATAGGGTTTTTTGTATCTTGTTTAAGAAAAATTTTACTTTACTCCAAGCAAATGAAAATATTTCCTAGCTTCCTAAAACTTAATTGGTTTTCTTTTCACATTTAGACCTATAGTCTAACTGGAATTAATTTTAGTGTGTGTTATTAGGTGTGAAGAGTAAGATGAGTTCTTTTTTCCATGTAGATCATTGACTCCAAAGACCACCTTTTTCCTTAGCACACTGTTGTGCTACCTTTCTTATAAAGCAGGCGTGTCTGTATATACATGGATTTGTGTCTGGTCTCCTTTGTTCCATTGATCCTTTTGATTATTATTGTGCCAGTACCACACTATCTTAAATATTATAGTTTTATAATAAAATTATGCATCTAGTGGATAAATCCTTCAGTTTAGTTCTTCATCTTCAAGATTGTCTTGACCATATTTGACACCCTGCAGGTCCATATACATTTTGGAATTTGCTTGTTGATTTCTACACATATGCATACCATGTATTACAAAACAACAACAAAATAAAACAAAAATAACCACCTCACTTGGTTGGATTTTGATTCACTCTGCAGATCAATTTGAGGAGAATTAAGCTCTTTAGAACATCGAGTATTCCAATCTATAACCATTATATTTTCCTCCATTATTCAGGTCTTAGCAGTGTTTTATAGTTTCTATTAAAGGACTTGCACAATCTTTTGTTAGATTTATTCCTAGGTATTCATTGGTTTTGATGCTATTGTAAGTTGTATTTTTAAAATTTTGTTTCTAATTATTTTTACTGATATATAATTAATTTTTGTACATTGCTCTTGTATCCAGTAACTTTGCTAAATTTGTTAACTCTGAGAACTTTTGTAGATTATTCAACCACAGTCAAGTCATCTGTGAATAATGAGCTCTCGTCTTATAAACTCTTTGTTTCTTTATTTTTGCTTTTTGCACTCTCCATTTGCACTCTCCAATATAGTGTTCGATTAAAGTAGAAATTGCAAACATAGCTTATTCCTCATCTCAGGAAGAGGGTGTTGGTAACATGCCACACAGGCCATCCATATTCTCAGTCCCGACCTAACTTACTCAGATCTTCACCTTTTAGTATTTCAGTGTTGTTCTTTCCTGCACTTTTAAGGTACACAAACAAAATGCCACTCAGAAGGGGGTGATGATATTTTAAATAACAAGTGTTTTCTTAATAACCTAGAACTATTTGTGAAAAAGAAAAAAAATATTCTCCAAGTCAGGGAGGAGAAGGTGACAGCTTACATACTCAGTCCTCAGGCTGGTCCACCAGGGAGGGAGAAAAAGAAAGCTGGGCATAATTGCTGTCACCACCATGTCCTCATATACCAGCACCACCTCACGTGGGCTTAGTTCTATGCTTTCGAGAATGTCTTCCAGAGAGAGCTATCTGGTTAAATGACATGTAGGAAACATGTAACATCTACACCGTCTGCAGGTTGGAGGGTCCTTTCTGACTTTACCAAGGCTCCATTGCTGCAGTTTGTTGGCTATCACCAAACTTTCTTCAACTAAGGATACTCCTGTACCCCTTCAATCCCTGAGTCTGAGGAAACTCCCAGAGTGCCCTGACACTCTAGCTATTTCGCACTTGCTTATTTTGGGGAATCTAGACGATTGCTGACTTCATGGGATTTTCCCAGAGGCCAGACCAGAGACAGCAGAGAGGAAAGACAAGGAGAAAAAGACCACGTTGTAAAAGGTCTTAAATGCTAAGCTGAGACCTTTGGACTTAATTGGGCTTACAGTGGAGAGCCACTGAAGGCTTTTGATGAGTGGAGTGATCAAAGCTGTATTTTATAAAAATCATTCCTATGGTAGTGGAAGAGCTAGTTTGGAAGGGGAGAGATCTATTAGAAAATGATTTTAAGAATCCAGCTGAGAATTAATGAGGGCCTAACCAGTGGCTGTGGACATGGGAGGAAAAAAGGCAAATGGAGAGGTGTGGTTCCAGTTCCTAAACCAGTCCTCTGCCCACTCCGAGTATTCATTAACTGTTGAGGTATCACGTAGATCCAGGCCTACAGAGCAGTTTATAGCTCTGTTTCTAATGGCAAAAGAATGCTTATTAGATTATCCTATCACTGTTCTCCATCCTACTATGAGATCATATGTAGCTGGTGCATTCATGGCAACTTTACAGGACAGAGTTTCTGTTTTGTGTACATCTGTATCCAATATAGACTGCACAGGGTCTTTTTATTTTCATTTCCTGGTATAGGGTTCTTGACACTTTCTCTCCAGCTCCCCCTACCCCAGCTCCTCCCATTCATTATTCAGAGTTTGCCTGAAGCGTCAAGACCAGAGGGAGAAATTCTAGGAACAGATAGTGTGAGAGCGCCAAATTATAAAACACTAAGGTGGCGGTTGTGGCTAAATTTTCTGTTTTAGTTGCACTCCATTGCACTTTGGAAAAAAAAGTGCCATGCTGAGCTGCTCTTTTAGAAACTCAGTGCTTACCCGCTGTTCAGTCATCTCAGCCAAATTCTAATGACTCCATAAAGAATAAAACAGGTGCAACTAAAAGCATCCAGGGATTCAGTACTTACACTCCCTTGGAAATCTTGCTGCCAAAGGAAAATCTTGAAGAAATGGGTCATAAGGCAAGGTAAGGGGAATCTTTGGCCAGGCAAGCAGTTTAGTGCAAGGACAGTGAAAGAAAACTGTCTGATGAGAACAGGTTCATGTGGATCCGATGCCAAGCATTTGGAAGACTGAGAGGGTCTACAGCATATAAAGTGACATTATCTGGTTGGGAAGTTTCTGTAATGAACATGTAAATGTTGCTACTGCAGAAAACCCTGAGACTCCACAGAACCAGCAGATGTGAGTCCTTATATGGGCCAGGTCTCCAGACCCCAGGCTGTTATGAGGCATGGAGATCAGTTAAACTGGAAGAGGATATGGAAAAAATATGTGATTTTTGTTAAGTGCAAAATCTTTAGAGTACTTGGTAACTCTCAACATTGGGAAAGCATATTCAATAATCATTGCTGAGTTTTACAGTACAAGATAGGCTGTCAGGCTTGCCTTGGAGCTACAATTTTATAGATAAATTTCCTGTTGTTACTGTGGGTTATCAAGAATTAGAATAGATTCTTGGTTAAAATACTTCTATACACTTAGAAACATTTTAAAAGTCTGGGTAAGTAACTAATTGCCATATACTTTAATTTATTCAGCTTTATAAATTATTTTTTATTTACTCAGTTTTATTTTAAAGTGTCTTGAAATCTATTTAGTCACCATCTTTGAATTTCCTGGGTTCTCTGACAGTATGCTACATATAGGAAAAGTCTTCAAGATAAACTATTAGAATTGAGACTTAACCCCTTAGACACAAGACTTTCTTGGTGAAGTTTCCACTTGACTTCATTTTGGTTTATAATGACTAACTTATTGAACACAACACACTCTTGTGGTAACAACTGCTAGTATTATCCTCATTTCACTGTGAAGAAAGTGAGGGTAGGTGAATTTGAGAACTTGGCTGAGGTCGTTTAAGCACTGAATGATGGAGCCTTAGTTCTCTGACTCCAAAGCCCTTCTCTTTCAATTTTAGTATTGCATTATAAGAATTTCCTGTTTACTTTTTTTTTCCATGCTTGATTTTATTGCTTTTAAGTGTTTCAAGTCTCTTTTGTCCCCAGTAGTATGTGTTTTTCCTCTCAAAGGGATTTTATATTTCTCCAAAATAAGAATGATTTTCTACTTCTTTAATTCTCTTGAAGCAAATGGTATTCCTCTAAGCCTTTAGCAAAAGTTTTTAGTGGTCTATACCATCTCTTTTACTTCTTTCTCTAGAGGGCTGACCAGGTAAGCACTGAGTTCTCTCTTGGTCAATCAATTAGTACTCATTTAGTTGGTGATTGTCTAATTGTTTTTATCATTGATCTATTCACTTCTGGTATATGAGACTGTTATCCTGAAAGTGGTCCAAGAATACAAAATGTTTTCTTCATCAGTTCAGTTCAGTCACTAGTTGTGTCTGACTCTTTGTGACCCCATGAATTGCAGCACGCCAGGCCTCCCTGTCCATCACCAACTCCCGGAGTTCACTCAAACTCATGTCCATCGAGTCAGTGATGCCATCCCGCCATCTCACCCTCTGTCATCCCCTTCTCTTCCTGCCCCCAATCCCTCCCAGCATCAGAGTCTTTTCCAATGAGTCAACTCTTTGCACGAGGTGGCCATAATTGTCTTCATAATTGTATGTAAATCACACATACCTTTAATGTAAATATTTATGTAGCCTTGCCAGCCAGTTCATAATGTGGGCATAGTCCTTCAACACAGTGTAGTAGAAAATAGTGACAAAGAGGAGGAAAACCACATGAACTTGTTATTAATGGATTTAAAAATAATCTGAGGTTGCTAGAATCATATTTTGTCTATGTTAGCATTTCCTCTTGAATCCAGAAGCCGATATTTTGGGCAGTTTGATAGTTTTGGGCTACTTTGTGGCTGTGAATCTCATGGCTTGCTGACCCTTAATGTGCAGAGCAGTCAAACACAGAGTATGGAATCTCTCCTTATCAACTTTGACTATCTGTGTGGCTTTTTTTTCCCCCTCAGTGTCTCATTTATATTATAGGAATAGTACTAATGCAGTTCACAGGACTGTTTCATAGACTGCTAAGAAAATGGAGTATCAACATTAGCAAAGTTAGATGACATGCATTAATGAAATTATGGGAAGCAGAGAAATAGCACTCAAAACTCTCACCTTACCTGCACAGTTCAGGCTACAGCTTCTGATGCTCATTACCTGCTGGATTTCATTTCACAATTGTGTTTACACATGGTATGAATTTATATGCTTACATTTTTCATGTGTAGTTTGGTAAAACTAGAAAGAAAAGATTTATTGAATGTATTATTATCATTTTGGGGAGGCTTGTACTTTTCATTACTACTCTCCATATTTAGGGTTTATAACCAGTCTCTAACATATTCACCCAGACTAAAGTCCAGAAAATGAGTGCTCAGTAAGTTTTGAAGTTGAACTAGCACAAATTTTTAAAACCAATGTAGGAAATGGCAACCCACTCCAGTGTTCTTGCCTGGAGAATCCCAGGGACGGGAGTCTGGCGGGCTTCCGTCTATGGGGTCACACAGAGTCGGACACGACTGAAGCGACTTAGCAGCAGCAGTGCTACATTTAATATGAATGGGGTCTAAATTATAGTAAAGTTCAAAATATTCTGCTTTAACACTAACAGGTTATGGCGATATCTTTACAAATATATTCTAAAAGGTAAATGACATCACTTATACTAGAAGGATCTGATGGGTTTATCAACCGAGCTGGCTCGTATTCAATTATGAAGGTGTATTGCCATTTTCAGGCTTCCCAGGTGGCGCTAGTTGTAAAGAACCCGCCTGCCAACAGAGTAGACATAAGAGATGTGGGTTTGATCCCTGGGTCAGGAAGATTCCCTGGAGGAGGGGATGGCAACCCATTCCAGTATTCTTGCCTGGGAAATTCCATGGACAGAGGAGCCTGATGGGCTACAGTCCATGAGGTGGCAAAGAGTTGGGCACAACTGAAGAAACTTAGCACACAGGCATGCATCACCATTTTCAGTTTTATCATATGCCTAAATGGTTTCAATGTATATGAATATATATTTACCTTAAGTGGGTGAATAAGAACCACTTCATTTTATTTTTTGGAGGGATTAAAGTTTTGGAAATTTTGTCTTTTTTTCTTGAAAGAATTTAAGGACAGTAGCTATGTATTCTAGAATACTCTGCTCTATTTACTAATTTTACCATATACAAACTGAGTCAGGTTAGTATTAGTAAAGCCTATTTTTTTTCTTTGGTTTTTGGTTAAAATAACACTTTAGGATGATGAGATAGATTTTTGAGGATCTTCTGATGTTTAGGGAATAGCACTGATCCATTTTACAAAAGAGAAAGAAGGTAGGATCTTAAGAGTTAGGAAAACACCAATACAGTATACTTACACATATATATGGAATTTAGAATGATGGTAATGATAAACCTGTACGCAAGACAGCAAAAGAGACACAGTTGTATAGAATGGCCTTTTGGACTCTGTGGGAGAGGGAGAGGGTGGGATGGGTTGGCAGAGTGGCAGTGTAACATGTGTGATATCATAAGTGAAACGAATCGCCAGTCCAGGTTTGATGCAGGATGCAGGATGCTTGGGACTGATGCACGGGGATAATCCAGAGAGAGGGTGTGGGGCGGGAGGGGGGAGGTGGGGGTCGGGATTGGGAGTTCATGCAAACTCGTGGCTGATTCATGTCGATGTGTAGCAAAACGAATACAGTATTGTAAAGCAAAACAAACTAAAAAAATAAAAATTAATTAAAAAAATAAAATAAAATACTTCATGAGAAAAAAAAAAAAGAGTTAGGAAATCACTTGATGGAAAGAAGTGTTTCAATGTGAGTGTTTACAACCAGGTATGAAAACACATACACTAAAAATAGTGTATGTTTACTACTCAACATTTTCTATTTACAAGCCACTCTAAGAATGTCTAAGACAACAAAAGGAGTAAAATCATTTCCTCCCTCTTTTGTACAACTAGGTGTCCATTGAGTATTTGGCACCTTCTGCTTCCAAGAAGGTAAATAAATTGCATGTGGCTGAATGCTGATGTCCTTGCTGACAGTCTCTTTCTGATGGGATATTAAATCCTATGGGGAAGAAAACAAGTGGGATGAAGAGCAAAAGATGGAGGAAATGCAAACAAAAAGAGGAAACTCAAAACACAATGGCAATGGGCCAGGAACTTTGGGGCATGTGTCCCTCTTGCCTGAGAGTTAGACTCCTCGGCAGCCTGTGGCCAAAAGGTGCCGTGGCCAATTGCTTAGGAGAAGAACTGCTGTGAAGCTAAACTCTCAAGCACCCAGCAGCCATGTAGAAAAGAATCAGAGCCTGCCCCAAAATAGAGGCCAAAGGAGGACTCATGCTGCCAGCATATTCTGTAGTCATTACAGGAAAGGAGTCAGTACTATTTGGGGACCGAATGTATGCTTATTTGACGTTTGGACTCCTTGGGGAATAGGATTATTTGTGACCCAGGAGACTTAGAATTCCTCACATGACTCTGGGTCCAGTAGAATGGAGGGAGGGACACTCTTGTGTCTGTATTTTATGTCTGGAATCAGGTACTTCAAACCATCTGCATCTGGGATGAGCAGAGGTGGACATCCTTGGCACAGATTTCTAATTAACAATTTAGTAATGTTGTAAAGGAGATTTCCAGTTTATTTTGTTGATCTTGGACTAGCGCATGCTTTTCCTTTGTCCATGTTTATTTAGTTATGTATTAAGGTTACTATTGAAATTCAATTATGTTCATAACAATCATATTACTTTTGATATCCTCTCACCTCCCTTCTTATAACATTAAAATCATAACTAGAATATAAATTATTCAATTCTTATAATCTATGTCAAGTAGAATATTGACTGTGGTTCTCTTTTTTTCTTAGATATTATCATTCAATGTTTTCTTGTTTTCTTTTCTTCTGCAAGGATGGTAAGAACAATTATATCCAAAGTAATGTCCTTATTGTCATTTACCTACTTTTGGTTGCATTCTTAATCTTTACCAGGCATTCAAAATCTATGTCTACTAGCTTGTTGACAAATTAGGAATTATATTAGAGCTCAGTACATTCTTGTTTCATAAACAGCATTACTAGAAGAATGAAGATGAATGTAATGACTAGCTGGGTCATAAAGATAAAATGTCAATGAAAGAGATTTTTAATTTCTTAATAATTTGATAACTACTAGAATATCAACCTTCAACTTGATCAGAAAACTTTTGAAAAGCAACATTTCATTTCATTTTAGAATGAAGAGATATGCAAAGTATTTTCATTCTCTTGTTATGCTCCTTTATCCAATGTTATTCATCCTTTAACCACTACTCCTTCCACAATGACTGTCACTCTTGGACTCCCACATTGGCTTACTCCTTCAGCTCTACTGCTATGGATCATATTCTCAGGCCTCACTAACAGTGACTAACACACTGCTAATGGCATCAGATCATCTCTATTACTCTCTGTGCTGCACCCCCATGCTGCTAAAGATTGACTAGAGGGATCATGAAGTGGAAGGGAAGAGTGAAAACCTATGACAGCATCATCTTTCAACTAAGTGCAGTGAAAGCCTTACTAATCTGTGAGTTCTTCCATATATTATATTTAGGGCTGGAAATTCCTTGACAAAATTATTTTGGCTTCTTTGAAAAACTGGTATTAAAAAATGACAAGCTAAATATTCATCATCCCTTCATGGGCTGTTATTTGCATCATATGATGCTTGATCCAATCAAGGTAGGATGGCTGCTGAAGAAATATTTGTTTCTGTTAATAGATTGACCTTTATTTAAATTTCCCCTCTGAGGAGAAATACCAGGCCTGAGGCAAACCCCCATGTGTCCCGAGAAAATACAGTCTGGCTCAAGGTGATTAAATGCGTCCAATTCAAATTAATTGTCCTACCTCCAGGTCCATCCTCCTTTAACTACTCCTTTCCTGCCACCTCAGGCCATACAATATATAAGTATATGAATCATTCTTAATCCCTTACACTCCTTCCTCCATCATCAAGTGAAATTATATCACAAATTTCTCCATCTCTCCTCTTTTTTATACTGCCATCCTAGTCCAAGCCAAACCCATCTTTCTATTGGACTTCTGAATTGACTTTTCTTGAATTTTCTTGCTTCTTCTCATGCTTGTCTTCAGTATATTCTTCATAAAGAATAGCTGGCATTATTTTTGTCCCCCTGCTTGCATGCATGTATGCTAAATTGCTTCCAACTCTTTGCAACTCTGTGAACTTTAGCCTGCCAGGCTCCTTTGTCCATGGGAATTTCCAGGTGAGAATACTGAAGTTGTTGCCAATTCCTTCTCCAGTCCCCCTACTTAGAATTTCCCAAAAGTTCCCCTTTGAACCTGGAATAAAAACCTTGACTCCTTACTGTGTCCAAAGAGTCCATGGGTGATTTGACCTCTACTCTCAACTCTTTCAGTTTAAGTGTCTGCTATCTGCTAGGTATTGTTCTAAATGATGGAGAGACAGTTTCTAAGATAGACAGGATTCTTCTTCAAAAATCATATGTTCCAGGAGATGAATATATTCCATGAACAGGAAGTTAAAAAAAATAAATATGTGTTAGAATGAGAAGACACCATCTTGGGTTAAGTCATGTGAGAAGGCCTCATTTAGAAAGTGGCATTTAGGTAGAGGGGTTCCTGTGTAGTTCAGCTGGTAAAGAATCTGCCTGTAATGCATGAGACCCCATTCAATTCCTGGGTCAGGAAGTTTCCCTGGAGAAGAGATAGGCTACCCACTCTACTATTCTTTGGCTTCCCTGGTGGCTCAGATGGTAAAGAATCTCCCTGCAATCCAGGAGACCTGGGTTAGATCCCTGGGTTGGGGAGATCCGCTGGAGGAGGGCATGGCAACCCACTCCGGTATTCTTGCCTGGAGAATCCCCATAGACAGAGGAGCCTGACTGGAAATTTGAGAGACAAATTGGAACACATCATATGAATATACAAACAGAGAATAGCTATAGGAGGGTTTAATGTAGGCTAGGAATGTGAACTGGTTTTCATTTTTAAGAGATGGATCTGGCTGCTGTGAGGAGAATAAGTAGGCACCTCAGTTAGGAATCTACAGCAGTAATCCAGCCAAGAGGTGATTATAATTGCACTGGGACGGTGAATGGAAAAGGAGCAGATAGATTCAGAATAATGTGTTCCAGCTAACAGGACTAGTTGATTGAGTGAATGCAGGGTGTGAGGGCCAAGAGAAATTGAATATAACTCCTATCTTTTCAGCTTGGACTACTGAGTGGAGGTGCTATAACTGAGATGGGGAAGACTTGGGGCGGGTGGATGCGACTCACCACTCATCTGTTCCTGGTGCACTTACACTTAGATTTCTCCTAAAAATATTTTGCTTGATTTTCCACTACTATAAAAACTCCTTGAAGGCAGAAACAGGGACGCCCCCATCTTGCTCATCACTGAGTTCACATTGCCTCGTGGTACACTTGTGTGCTGTGCTCAGTCGTGTCTGACTCTTTGCAGCCCCGTGGACTGTAGCCTGCCAGGCTCTTCTGTCCATGGAATTTTCCAGGCAAGAGTACTGGAGTGAGTGGCCATTTCATACTCTAGGAGATCTTCCTGACTCAGGGTTGAACCTTCCTCTCTTGAGTCTCCTGCCTTTTAAGAGTCATTTAATAAATACTTTCTGAAAGATTGCACACATAGATCATTGTGCCAGTTCATTAGTTCAAACGACTACTCAAAAATTGTCATTCCAGCTGAATAGACTTAAATCAAATTTTATTTGATTTATTTGACCCCCCCTTGGTTTATACAATGATAGAAAGTTTTAATAGTTTCTTTAGGAAAGTATTGGTTTCTTTAGGAAATAGGTTGCCTTCCATCTGTCTTTGAATACCCAGTGCTTAGCTCATGGTGACATGGAAAAGGTGTTTTATTTTTCTTTCAAAGCCTCACTTTCATCATCTGTAAAACAGATATAAATATCCTCACTGCTTTAAAGAGTTATTGTGAAATTAAATGAGATAATTTGTATAAAGCATCTAGCACAGTTTTAAGTATACTGTAGGCACTTAATATGATTGTTACAGCGATTGATATTCATTACTGAAAGAATAGGAAGTTTGAAGCATCCAGATCCCTTGGAGATGAACAAGTATCTATTCATGAACAAGCTGCTATTCATTCTTACTACCCATAGATAGAAATTGTTGGGTTAATATTAAAAATCTGCATTCCAAACAATATTTTACAATTGCATGTTCTTTCAAGGTAATTCTTAGACCTGGTGCTTAATGATTTTATGATTTGAACACTTTGAATTAAAGGACAGACTTCTTAGGCTTCATACTTAAAAAGAGTTTAGTGGTATGCTTTTAGAAATTCTAAAATGTAAAAGTCAGAAAAACCTTTGACTCCTCAGATATGGTCTAGTGATAGGAAACAACTATATCTAATAAGTAGATTAAAAGTATCACTGAATATTAGCTAAATATATTTTGATTTTCAATAGAAAAAATGCATCTGACTTCCAGCTGGCAAGTTACTATTTGAAGTGCTTAGTTTTCCTTAGTAAACATCTATAGTTTTGATGATACTGTGTGATCATGAGGTAAATTCTCGATAAGCTTAAGGGCCCAGCATTGTGAAAACACACATTTTTAATATTTAAAAGGTTTGTGCAATTGTAAATAAGACAGTGCACCCAATATCAGATCATCTTCATGAGAAAAAGATGCTAAATTTCCTTGACCTACTTTCATCTTCATGTTTAGGAAACAGTGTCTAAGAAGTAAACAAAGTAGTTGGGCTTCACGTAGGAGATGATTATTGTTTGAATTTATGATTCATGCCTTGAGCAAAATTTTGTTTTGTGGCCTCATTTGCAACCATAATTTACAACTTTACCAGGGATATGCTGTGTATTTGGGAGGTAATATATCAGACTTGCTTTGTGCTGGAACAGTTTTCTAGCTCTGGGTATAGTATTTTCTGTGTTTCTGTTAGCTATAAAATTTCTAGGCATAACATTTATTGTAGCAAATATGGAAATTTTTTAAAAATTGTATTCCCCTTAGGAATGTCTTATTATATTTACATTCTTATTATAGCTAAATCCAACTAGTGTTTAAAGTGGTTGTTAATCTTGCAAATATCTGGTTGCAAAAGAAGAAAGGATTAACCTTTTTAGATTTTGTGAAAATAAGGATTGCCTCATTTTTGCATTTTGTGCACCCTCTCAACTAAGAAACTAATAAACAATATGTTGGCTTGGATACACTGTACGTGCCCTTCAAATCTAGAAATGTTTTTTTCCTATTGCAAATAACAAGTAGGCTGTACTACTGAAAAATGAGTTTTGCCTATTTTCTTTGATCTATGAGTTAGTGAATAATTTCCCACAGTACTCACTGCAAGTTTTATTGTCTGCTCTAATTTCAATTGTCTTAAGCAATACATCTGGAAATATTGGGGATTTTTAAAACAAAGCAAACAAAAAATAAAGCAATTCAAAGTTGCTGAGATTCTCAACTGAATGTAAGCTTCTGCCTAGCACTGACATTTCTTTGTATCCTCCCATTTTATTTTTATTAGGATGATCTTTTATTAAGAGTAATACTTTTTCCCCAAAATAAACATTTAAAAATTAACTTTAAATCTCCATTAGTTTGGGAAATTTAAAGTAGCTTGATTTGAAAATAGTCATTTTCATAAGCACAAATAACAAGTATGATTACAAGCATAATTTTAAATTACTAAAATTATAATTTCATATCTAATTATATTTGAGCAAACTCCGGGAGACAGTGGAGGACAGAGGAGCCTGGCAAGCTGCAGTCCACAGGGTTGCAAAGAGTCAGATATGACTTAGTGACTGAACAACAACATCTGATTATAGAAGTTTAAAGCATGACTAAAATGAGGAAGTACTGCCATCTTTTTTGTCTGCTTGATACAAGCAGTGAGAAAGGAAGCAAAAAAGCCTGAAGGAAGTTTAAAACTTTAGAAAAAAAGCTTAAACATTAACCTAGTATGCTTCATGCTGCATGTGCTTACATTATAAAAGTAGACTCCTCCAGAAGTTTTCTTCCCTCATCAAGTTCTTAGCAGTTTTTCTTGACATACAGGTAAGCAGACTGGATAGCCTACAAAGCAAGAAAAGGGTGAGTTTTATTGTAGGAGCAGCAGGGTAAGGAGAAGTAAGATAATGCCTTTAGTCACAATGCTGGAACTTCAAAACTGAATTAAAACTCTGTTTAGTAGTTAACATAGGCTCAAGAATCATTTCAGCATTATTACATACTTCTTTTCTTCCCACAGTAATTATTCATCCAGCTTTTATAACTAACCACAGTAATTTTCTTAGAACAAAGGAGAGCATGGCAACAATAGCTTTAAAAATGAGGAAGTTTAAATGCGCAAGGTCAGAGTGTAACATTTTGATTTCCATAAGTATTTCAAATGTTACAAGCTTTATGTAATAATTTTAATGTGAAAAATATGCAGGCCATGCTTCAGTGCTCTTTGCATATACTGCAAAGAGGAAAAAAACCTTAAAAATTGCTTCGCTTTAATTGAGCAAAAGGATTCACATGTGATCTGAACTTGTGGCTCATAATTCCTCTAGACAGCCTCGGTTGCCGCGTGATGATCCTAATTAAATTATGTAACGGCACTGAGCTAGCTGAGCCAGAGGGTCTGTGCATTCATATCACCTGGCATTTTAACTCTTTGTGGGATTCTGGATGTGGGGCTGTGGTCTTTATCACCGTTTTGCGTGTTTTTCATTGTTAAGGGTCAGAAAACAGTATCGATAGAATCCGCCTTGAAACTTTTGGCCTGTAGGTGGCAGCATTGTAAGGTTTTGGAAGTCTTGAACTCTGAGGTCTTCGCCTGTTCTGCCTTTCCCCGACGCCTCACTGCTCACACCCCCCACCCCGCCCCGCCCCCTCCTCATCAGGCCAAGCTAACATCATTATACACTCAGGTAAAACTAAAATGGAGAGAAATGTCATACCCAAAAAATTAGGCTTTGTTCACTTCAGTCTGTGTTTCATTATATCTCTGACAATATGGTACATTTGTAATTCTGACCTGAGATTCAGCTAAAGGAGGCTTCTCTGTAGTTCAATGTTAACCCATTGCAAACCATACACCTTCAAGATAGACATTTTACCAAGTACAGGAAAGGAAATTACATTTGGAGTGAATAACTAATTTAACTTAAGCATACCTATTTTAATCACTTGGGAACAAGTCAAAGGTTTCATGAATAGGTATCAGAACCACCTCATGAGGGCCCCACAGCAACCTAAGCATCCTGACAAAGGTTGCTTGCTCTTTATTCTTTCTTTCTTTGTGCTTGGTCACCTGGTTCAGTTAAGTTCCAAGATTACTTTTTTTTTTTTAATTTGGCCAGAGTAGAGAAAGAACAAAGATTTACCAAATTTGATATATAATTGAAAAGTCATGATTCATGTGTCTTTTAATAATGTATTACTTTATGCAATACTAATATTCTTTTGAGTATATAAATCAAAGTATAATAAATAATAAATGCACTTATACAAACACCAGCATGGATTTTGACTGTTATGTTTTTCATAACATCCACAGAGATCTTGCAGTTTCCTCTTGTATACTTCTCCTCCATGAAAGTTATACTTGAAAAACTTCCCTCAGTGATAATGGAAACAGTGTAATGTCAGGATGCTTATATCAGGCCTTGTATGAAGTCTTTTGTTAACTGAATCCTTGGGGAAATTGTTTCTGAGGTCAAGATCGAAAAATTTTTAAGTATTATTGAAAATATAAAACAAAATTGTTTCCTCAATAAATATAATTAGCTATATATACTTCAATTTCAAGAGCAAGCACTGATATTGGGACCAGCTCTTTAAATAAAATAGGACCTCTGTGGTCTCTGGAGGGAACATGCATAAAGCAAAGTAAATGATTTTCTGTCAACACTAAGTAGACAGGTGCTTACATTGAACAGCATTCTAATATGTCTCTGAATATTTATGTCTTCTTTTTCAAATGCATTGCCCATGAATGTCACAGCTGTCAAACGTCTGTACACAAGAAGATAAAAAATGAAATTAATAAAAGGCAGATCAACATTTCATTTGTTTGGAACACTTTTCCTCCCTGCTTCTTTCTTTTCCTTTCTTTCCTTTTTTTTTTCTCCTTTTTTGAATTAAAAAAACTCAGCTATTTTTAAAGATTTGGGCACATCTGCATTTTCTAAAAGGCCAAGGGAAATGTGAGTTGACTAGTTGTATTTTGGGCTGGCACCAGGGCCTGTCTCAGTATTTAAACACCAAAATAATCAATGGAATTAATGACCAAGAGAACCAGGGTTTGAGGATTTTTCTAGCCATTTCCGCTGTCCATGTGCTTGGTTTGCTTGGGTGCCACAAACGAGATTCTGACAGGTTGTCACTGCCCCAACCTGAAACTCAAGTTTGTGAGGTGAGAGACTCTTAAATCTTTCTGTTTCTGTAGCCTAGAGTTTTAGCTCCACACAGCCAGTGCCAAAACAAGCCATCGTGTGCCCTCAGAGTTATAGAGGAACTAAGTTTTCAGAGCAGAGATGACTAAATAGAATTGGTGGTGGATCAAAGCAATGTAGAAAGGGCCATTTAGTTGTCAGATCCCTACCTTTCTGCTTCTCATGATTAGTGAAAGGACCATGTATACAAAGAGTGTATGTTGGGATAAACTCACCAGTCACTTGACAAGCATCTATTAACTAGGAAGCAGCGAATTTTGATGCATCTGGTTATTATTATTACTAACTAGTCCCAGCGAAAATATTCTTCCAGATACTTTTGTATCCACCTTGACTTGTCTGAACAAACCATTTGGCCACAGGAAAGAATCTAATTTAAATGCTGAACTAGGGAGTTTAAGCTTAGGAACTTTCTCTCTGTATTTTGCCTTCGATGAGAATTATTGTAAACAAAAATTCTCCAAATGGTCAAATAGTTGTTGTAAAAGTCTTAGTTTACTAAGACTAAAAATTTGTTGTTCAGTTGACCTAACTGGGGTTTTATTGATTACTACAGATATGAACCACATGTAATAAATACTGGTTTAGCTCTGATTTGATTTTGAGAATATATTGATTGCCCTGATTTTATTTTTATAAAAGTAAAAAAAAAAATCAACTGTAATGTAAACTGTAGACTTTGGGTGATTATGATGTATCAATTGGTTGTTTATCAGTCATAACAAATGTGCCATTTTTGTGGAGGATGTCGATAGCAGTGGTGGCTATGCATGTGTGGGGGCAGGGAGTAGTTGTGAAATCTCTGTACTTTTCCTTTAATTTTACTATAAACCTAAAACTGCTCTAAAAAATAAAGTCTTAATCAAAAAGCCCTCATAGATTCAGTTATAGTTTGAAGAGATTCACTCTATTCTTTTATTTCTTTTATGAAAATTTCAGTTCAGCTGGCAGTCTGATTAAACAAATATTTTAGTATACTTATATTTGGTATTCTACAGACATAGTTTCTACATGGTTCAAGTCCCTTTGGTTGGCATTGTGCTATTGATATAGATTATTACTCCTTAGAAATATTTGTTTTTTCTCTCCTTTCTTTTTACCTAAGGTTTTGCATGTAGTTTATTTGAAGTAATTATTATATTTGCATTGGATAATAAATAGTTGTTTATGTATTTACTTCTCTCCATATATCATGAGCTCTTTGAATGCAGGATATTTGTCTGTTTAAAATTTGCATTATCACAGTTCTAGTACTGTTGTTTGCTGACTACCTATAAATGTTGGGGCTTTCAGTGTTGGTTAAATGTTCGTTGTTCTTGTTTAGTTTATCAGTTTATATTGGTTGAAATGGGTGATTTGGTAGGAAAAACGCTTGTAGCTATAAAATATCATCTAAATGCTTACTATTGAAATCATTCTAAGGCATTTCACAACATAGACATAGAATATCTCAAAAATATGCAGCCATTAAGAGCAGTTCACTCTTAAGTTCACATTTCAAATAGGTTGCATCTGTTTCTAATCAGGTAACTGAATGATTAGCAGGAGAAAAACATATGATTAGAAAGCATGCAACCCTTGCTTACATATATATTATTTTTAAAGCTCTCCAAAGCTAAGGTCAATAAAGAAATAGTACATGGAGCAAGACAAGCTAGATTAGAGGAAGACTTTCAGCTATAAAACCTTCTGTGAGTGCTGTAAAAATAGAAATAATTTAACTGATGGGTTGAGGTATTTGGGACTGACATGCAAGCTAAGGAATGTGAAAATAGATGAGAAGAATGGTAACTAGTAAAATTATGAGAGCTGTAGTTGGGAGTAGAAAGTTACTGAACAGATGATTTCATTCCTTTTTATAGAGCCATACTTTAACTCAAAGAAAGCTAGTAAGAATAATGGAGAAAAATACCAAGTTTGATAAAACAAAATAAACAGGGACTATTATAAACAAGAAATGTTGGAAAGGCCTTTGTTTACTTTCATTATTGCAAAAAATTATTTTTGCAATATTATATTACTTTAAGATCATACTTATCTATTAACTTTATCCATCATACTCCCTTTTTGAACAATTTTTACACCTTGGAGCCTGAAGTTCACAGAAGGAAAGAACAAAAACTCTGTTCTCTACTCCTGATTTGAACCAGACACAACTTACTTCAAAACTGCATGCTGTCCTTCAGTTAATTACTCTCCTGAATTCTATCAGATGCCCCCTTCTCTGTAACTACAGAAAGCCTGCGGTGGAGAAAGGCATGATGAAACTTGCTTTAGGTGACTTGCTTTTGGAATTTACTGGCTATAGTTTTTCCAGGATTTATTACAAAGACTAGCATACTTTTCTGTCGACCATCTTTACCTAATATAGTTGAGGCTCACTCACTTAACAGCAGTTAATGTCTGAGAATACTAGTATACCTATATAGTGACTCATATAAGAAGAGAAATTTGGTTTGATGTGAAAGTTCATTATACACAAAATGCCTTATAACACTGGGGTTATTGTTATTACTTTTTAAATTGGAATTTGAGGCTCAAGTGAGACTCAAGAGTTCCAAGGTCAAAGGAATTTGCAGCCATGCAGCTCTTGGCCTTGGGAAATTTTCAGAAATCTTGGAGGGTGTAGACCTTCTAAGGGATATAGGGGAGGGACCTTGAACCAATTTTAACTACATGTAAAGAACAGAATGACCACACCTGACACTGAGTTACTTTTCATCATTATTTCTTTTTTATTTTGGATATTTATAAGCCTATAATTTAACTACATGCTGTAGTTAATAGTTTTCCTGAAGTCTGTTGTTAGTCGCTAAGTCGTGTTTGATGACTCTTGAGACCCCATGGACTGTAGCCCACAGGCTCCTCTGTCCATGGGATTCTTCAGCCATAAATGCTGGAGTAGGTTGCTGTTTCCTTCTTCAGGGGATCTTCCCAACTCTGGTATCAAACCAGCATCTCCTGCAATATTGGGCAGATTCTTTACTGCTGTGGAGAAGGAAATGGCAACCCACTCCAGTACGCTTGCCTGGAAAATCCCATGGATGGAGGAGCCTGGTAGGCTACAGGCCATGGGGTTGCAAAGAGTTGAACACAACTGGGCAACTTCACTTCTGAGCTGCTGAGCTGCCTAGGAAGCCCCTTCCTGAATCCTCTGCTGATCAAATCCAAAGGTTTGGTAACCAAAGTCCATAAGAATTTGTAATGCAAAATTTGAAATAGGGGTCTATTTTCTATATGGAATGATACTATGTCATTTTATAATCCTAGTGTCTAATTAAAAAAAATAAACCTTTAAGAACAGACACAATGATTCATACTGTTTCCATCCCAAACTGTTTTTACTGCAGCTTTTGCCTTTAAGCTTGTCCATATTCAAATAGAATGGCTGATTGTTTGTTTCCTATATGGCTTTCATAAGATTGAAGTTCATTCATTAGTCTTCCGCTTTCCTTGCTCTGGCACCAAACAATTCCATGTTCCTTGATCTTTCCCCAAGGATCTTATTTTCCATAACTAATCGCAAATCCCCTGAACCCATAAAATCATATAATCCAGAATTTGTTATATTTCATCTCTTTTCCTCTTTTTCTTTCTTTCTTTCTTTTTTTTTCCTTTTCTCACTGAAAGGAATAAAGAGGTGAATAAATGCTTCTTCAAAAGTCATGGTAAGACAGAGCATGTAATATTTTTAATTTCACCATTGAAGTTGTGGATTTTCCACATAGTTTATCTTAGGCTCAACACAGTCAATAAAACCTCTTTTCTAAAATTCAGACATGTCGATAAATTTGCACCCTGCGAAACAAACCAGCTGACCGCTGAGATCTGTCTCAAAGCACATAGGAATCCAGGCAAGCACTTCTCTTTATAGGACAGTTTAGTTTAAGCAATTAACAATCAAGCCCTGTACACATAAACACACTATAATTAACTGTTTAATAGTGGGAGCTTGCTTTTCAAATTTTTCCCTTTGAGTACAGTCAAGGTGAATTACTTGATTTTTCCATCACTAAATGCTACAGCAGCTGAGTCTTTTGCAAGTCTCCAGTCTCCACATATTTTCCTATACCCACTATATTTGACAGTAAAACTGCCAAGCTCCATTATTTCCAACTGGCAGCAATTTAATACATAGTTGAGTCAGTTATTTAGCTAAATAAATTGCTTAAAGTTAACTCTATTTGTAAGACCACAAGGTGTTTCTAAAATGTGCTGCCCTTTTATATCATAAACCTGGATTAGGTTTACAACCCCATTTCCCCTCAGCAGTTTATAAATCAAACAAAGAACATAGAACAATGCATAAAAATCCCTGTGAAACCACCCTCAGAGTTTTTGTTAATGACAAAAGCATACTGGGAACTGGATTTACTCTATAGTTGAAGAATAAGTTTGGTTTAAAGTAACCAGAGTTTGTAAGGGTTATCCAAGAGTGATCAACTTTAAAACTAGAATTTTGTGAAGTCCCAAGCCATCTGTTCAATGCTTTATCTACAGAAATGTCAGGCTATGCTAAAAAGCTTTGGGCATGATTTCCCATCTCCTTTTCTCCTACCCATTTAACAAATAACCTGCCAAATGTTCTTAAAAGTACGTGGGAGAGTAAATATTGACTTACTCATGATGTCTCTCCACAGGTGTTCATTAAGTATAAATGAACAAATATACACACACACACAAACACACAAAAATGCACAGTGCCTACAATGAGCATGGTGTAACCTTCCAGCTGTAATGTTTTCTTTTTCCAGTTAATCGAGTGCATTTCTGAGCCAAATTAAATCAATCCACTGCTTCTACTGAAGATATATTTAAAAGAATAGAAGAGAGCTGAATATTTGGGCATTTTCTTTAAAAGTCCAGTCTCTTTTAAAAGTGAACATACTTCATTTTTATGACTTACTTCAAGATCTGTGTTTATATAGAAAAAAGAAAAACTAATGGTTCAATCTGCAAAGAGTAGAAACCTGTAGACTAGAAATCCATGCCATATTTAAACGTATATCATTTTGTTTAGGTTTAGAAATTGAAACATGGTGATGTTTCTAGGGAATGCTTTTATTTATTTAAATGACACCCTTAGTGCTCTGTAGAGCAGTTCCTGATGTTTCTCGGCTAGATGTTTTCTGAAACGATGAAGACTGCAGAATAGATAGCCTTAGCTAGCAAGATTCTGTTAACTTCAAAGTATTTGTACTAATAGAAGGGAAATAGTCCCCAGAACATCTGTACTTGACTCAGGAGGGACATTTTTATATTCATTTACGCTTGAGTATGAGGGCATTGCCCTGCTGATGGAGTGGAATGTGCTCTCATTCTGTCTCTGCTCACTAGGGCATAGGAAGCTCACCACTTTCTCAACTTGCCTGACTCCCTCCTCACTTCCATACACTGTTCCACTCTTCCAGGGAGAGACTGGTATATGGTGGGCTAAATTCCAATTTTAAAGGGTCTGCATGATTTATTTCTTAAGATCAAATTCGGGATCACAGACTTTTGAAAAACAAAGGTTGATTGAGTAAAGATAGTAGTGTGGAGGCAGGACAAATTCCCCAACAGAAAGAAGCCTGGAAGACCAGATTCAAGCTTTATTTCCCAGGCTATTGTAAACCCTTGTATTCTGTTGTAGGCCATCACTGATTGAAATCTAGCTTTTTAATAAGTCACATTTCACTAGAGAGGTTAAGGCCCAAGCACCGCTTGCTGCTGCTACTGCTAAGTCACTTCAGTCGTGTCCGACTCTGTGCGACCCCATAGACGGCAGCCCACCAGGCTCCCCGATCCCTGGGATTCTCCAGGCAAGAACCCTGGAGTGGGTTGCCATTTCCTTCTCCAATGCATGAAAGTGAAAAGTGAAAGTGAAGGCGCTCAGTCGTGTCCGACTCTTCACGATCCCATGGACTGCAGCCTACCAGGCTCCTCTATCCATGGGATTTTCCAGGCAAGAGTACTGGAGTGGGGTGTCATTGCCTTCTCCACTTAGGTTGTTTCAATTTCAGCTTTTGCGAGTGAGTACTGAAATATTTGCAAGAGACATCAACAGTGCAAAGAAACATCCACAGCTAATCAAGGGCATACAGAGGGGAACAAAAGCAATTATCTATCAAGCCAATTTTTATAGGAGGAAAGAAAATAAATACAATATTAAATGAAAACACACAAAATACAAAACTTAATTAATAATCTTAATTTTTCAGTATGCTTACCAAACTGCTAGTAAGCAAGCCAAATAGAGCTCTCTGTGATTTATCCTTTTTCCTACCTTGATTTTATTTTGGTATTATTATTTTTGTATTCTTTTAAAAAATATTTATTTATTTGACTGTGCTGGGTCTTAGTTGAAGCACTTGGAATCTTTAATCTTTGTTGTGGCATGTGAGATCTATTAGTTATGGCATATGCATATGGAGTCTATTTCCAGACAGGGATCGAACCTAGACACCCCCCACCCCTACTCCCCATCCCTGGCACTGAAGCTCAAAGTCTAACCACTGGACCACAAGGGAAGTCTCTGTATCTTGACTTTTTATGGAGAGCTAAAGAAGTGCAATTTTGTCAGAAATCAAGCAAACAGGAAGCAATGAGCTATCTAAGAATCCATAAGAGTTTACTCCATCAAAAATGTTTGAAAGCAATGATTAAGACAACAAAGCAAGACTCAAACAAGAGCAAAAAAAAAAAAAAGAACAAAACAGTCCAACTGCATAAAAACTTATTAAATAAGTTTTGTGAGTTTTCATAAATTCATAAATATGAGTTTATGAATTGCCTCTTTGCTTAGAGAAGATGAAGTTAGCAATGGGAAGGAAATGTTATATAAAGTAGATGCTGAAGAGACAAATTTGACTGAAATAACCAGATATGTTATGTGAAGTAGTGATGTACTTTACACCTCAGATTAGTTGTATCACAATTCTATTTATTAAAATTTATTATTAAACCTGAAATTGAATAATATTTACACACAGTAACCAGTCCCCTAAGAAATATATGAAAATCTTAATTAGGAGCTGTAAAAGAGATGACTACATCTTGCTTCTGATCTGAATTCTGCTACTTCTTGGTCTTCTACCTCTTAATCACTTGTTGATTCTCACTTTAGCCTCTCTTCATCATTCTTGCGGAGAAGGCAATGTCACCCAACTCCAGTACTCTTGCCTGGAAAATCCCATGATAGGCTGCAGTCCTTGGGGTCGCAAAGAGTCGGACATGACTGAGCGACTTCACTTTCACTTTTCACTTTCCTGCATTGGAGAAAGAAATGGCAACCCACTCCAGTGTTCTTGCCTGGAGAATCCCAGGGATGGGGGAGCCTGGTGGGCTGCCGTGTATGGGGTCGCACAGAGTCAGACACAACTGAAGTGACTTAGCAGCAGCAGCAGCAGCAGCAGCAGCATTCTTGCACGTAATGAAACTTCAAGAGGACTTGAAATCTTCCAGTTTCGTATACATGACAAATCCTCTAATTTCTGTGTGTGCTGTACTAAGTCACTTCAGTCATGTCCAACTTTTGCAACCTTGTGGACTGTAGCCTGCCAGGTTCCTCAGTTCGTGAGATTCTCCAGGCAAGAGTACTGGAGTGGGTTGCCATGCCCTCTTCCAGGGGATTTTCCCAACCCAGGGATCTAGCCTGCATCTCTTAAGCCTCCTGCTTTGATACCTGTGTTCTTTTACCACTAGCACCACCTGGGAAGCCCATGTATATATGCCAAGTCTTCTAATTTCTGAACATATACCACTGCCTTCAATGCTTTACTGTCTCTCTGGGTTGCTCTAGTGAGAAGGGATTTATATATACTGCTATGTCCTCCACAAAGCAGAAGCTTTCTGGAAGGGACTCCTTAGTTAAAAGTCCTTAACATCATACATGTTACAATGTAAGGTATCTTTCTTCTCTGTCATTGCTTTGGTTAAAATTCCTTGCCATTTTATTATTTTGTGGACTCATGAATTTATCACAATAATTTAATAAATTTTATTGAGAACTAACTATTCATGATCAGGCCAAATCATAAATCCAGATCATGAAGACATCCATTAGACCACAGATCTTGCTTGCCATGTATTTACACAGTGGAGTGTAGGATAGACACCATTTTAGATAGAAGACAACCCTTTATGGAATCAGTTTCTAATATTGTTTTAACAGATTCTGGGCATTTTAACTTCATAGCCAAGATCTATCAATTTGCTAGAGCATATGCTCCAGGGAACTTGCTGCTGAGACAGGGGAATTTGCTTTAAAAGGTGATGTTAGTTTTGAGAATGGGTTGATATTTGTTTTATTGTTTGTTTGTCTTGTTGATCACTTTCATGGCATGTTTTGATTTAACTGTGTTAAGAATTTTTTTTTTTTTTTTAAAGTCTGCCTAAAGGCAATAGGGATGGGTTCATTGAGAGATACAAATTGAAAAATAATAAATTCAGAGCATATTTGGCTTATTATTGCCCTTTGGAAAATAGCTGTAAAATGTCTTATTTTTCTAGTATCATTTCCATATTAAAAATGACATTGATCTATAGAAATAAATGCTTTATACTTTGCAGTTTTAATTGATAGAAGAGATAACTACCAATAGACACAAAGATTATATAGGACTGAAAATACTGAGGTTTTAAGACCTCAAAGGAATTTTCAAATAAAACTTAAAATTCATCATTCTGTTACATATATATGTAATCCTGAAGTTTGATGCCAACCTAGAGTCACTGTACCTTATCTGAAACCAGCTTAAATCTTTCTAAATGATTTGCGGTCCTTGCTATGATAAATATATATTTCTTGAAATTGTATTTATTTGAAATATGGTTGATTTATAGTATTATGATTATGGGTATACAGCATAGTGATTCTTTTTTTCAGTTATATTCCATTATAGATTATTATAAGATATTTCTTGAAGTTTTTGCACTTAAGACCTTTTGTGGCATTTATTCAGAGTTTGAATACTTACCTGGAAATTTTGGCAAATTTATATTACTCAGTATATTAAAGGAAAACTTTCTGGGGGTGAGAAGGAATAGACTTAACTGGCACTTGTTATGTGTCTACACCGTGCTAAACAGTTTGCATTTATTATCCCATGTAGTCTTCATAATAGACTTTTCCTTTTTTCAATGAATGGAAACTAAAAGTACATTTGATATCATGTGGAATATTTGCAAATATTTTTTGATGATAAAAAGCATGCCCTTAGACTTAAAAATTTTAAGAAGTCATGATTTTATTCATGCTTATTTATCTTCTGAGCTTACAGAACTACTAGACAATTGACAGTATGTTTGTATATTAGTCTTGCCCCTTACATGAGATTTATTAGGTTTTTCACCTATAACTTTGCTTTTAGTACTGTCAGGATCTAGTTTGCTGAGCCAATGAATTCAAGCCACTATACATTTCAAAGTTTATAACTCATAAGCAAATGATAAAACAATTCTGCGCATAACAATCTGTAATCTGTGGTTCTCAAAGTGTGGCTCAAGGGACCCTAGGAGTCCTTTGGATTCTTTCAAGATGTTTTCAAGGACAAAACTCTTTTCATAATAACACTAAGATATTATTTGCCTTTTCATTCTCATTCTCTCAGGAGTATAAAGATTTCCAGATGCCACATGACTTGTGCTACTGTTACTGATCTGACAATAATAAAATTTTCCTTTACTTGTGAATTCTTACATTTAATAGAATTTTCTAAAGTAATGATTTGGGTATATTAATAAATGTGCAATTTTAGAAATTAGCTCCATTTGTTCTCAATTATTTCTCTCTTGCTTTTATCAGTTATTTTCCCTCCTGTAATCTCGGTAACTCATTATTATCCAATAAATTGTTACTGTTAAATGCTGAAATTTCCCTTGCAGCTACTCAGAAACATAAGAAGTAAGTGTAGCATGCATCTTGTTTTACAATAATATTAAGAAAAATATTTTTGAGTATTATATGTTTGTTTTATTTAAGCTATATTTAATATTTAGTAATATTTATTCTAAAATTTTAAAATTAATGTATGTTTTTATTAAAGTTGAATCATTGGCTTTAAAAAGGAGAGTAGAAGACCTGCCTTTTCAGTTTAGCTCTGTGCTTTGTCTAAAGTTGCCAAAAAGGGTGAAACCTCATGTAAGGAAAAATTTACTTCAAAGATACCGGGAAAAAAAATAAAAAATAAATGGAAATATGATGTAAGCTATCTTATCTTTGGTTTTATAGATGTTAGACACTTCCCTTATTATATTTATGCTTTAAAATATTTTTGAATAGTAGTAAGGTGCCAGTTATACTGTAGGATTTTTTTGAGATATTAAATGTAGACATGAACTCTTTAAAAGCCAAAAATTGTCTGTTACATTTTTTTAAAACTAGAAATGAAAAATGAATTATCTTACAGGATAAGTTATCACACTGCCTTGACTGGGGAAGTTTACACAATAGCTTGTATGGTTTACAGTGCTGAATTCCAAGTAGATAAGAAATCAGTAAAAATCATGACAGTGCTAACTGACACACTGAATCAAGATTTAACTGTAAGCCTGAAGGCTGAGTTAATATCTTCGAGGAGATTATGGTTTTTGAGTTACAAAAGGGGGACTCCATAGCCTTGGCTGAACTTGCTGTTTTGCTTGTTTTCCTAGTCTCTGCATCAACAAATCTGCAAGAATCTTTGTTTTTGTGTATGAATACTTAGCAATCAGACAAGTACTGGTGCAATATTCAAAGTACTTTAAAATATTTAATAGCTGTTTTGAATCTCACAGTTTGTCCTGGACCAACTTTTTTGTCATTTGCAAAAGTATTGGTGGATAAAACTGCTGCTGCCTTAGCAAGAAACAAGGCAGTGGAACCCAGCTGTACTGGCAGTCATTTGTAGCCATCCCCAACATGCACTCACAAAATAAATGCTAGTTTCATCTAAGAATGTCCTTTGTGAACCAATAGCAATGATTAATTTGATTAAATCTCATTCTTTGAATATATATATTTTTAGCAATCTATGGGAAATATGGTAGAACACTTCTGCTACATGCTTAAGTATAATAGTTATCTTGAAGATAACCACTCTTATAATTGTGTATTTTTGGATAACTTGTATCTCTCATAATAAGCTTAATAGATTTCCGATATTAAAAAAAAAACTTTTTGATAAATTTGGTGGTGATATAGCTAAATGTTATGTTTTGACATTATACAATAACATGTGACATTTGAAAGCTCTGTAAAATTTGGTAAGACAGTATTTTCTAAATGACTAATTCATGACGTTACAAAATCATGTGTGAGTAAAAGACACATGTAAATGCAAGCTAGATCAGTGGATTTTAATGGAAAGAGAAATGAAAAGCTTATTAATACATTTCAGATTCTACATTGCCACTAACATTTAAGTAACTATTAATTGTCAAGTTCTGATGTATTATCAAATAAGAATATCCAAATTATCTAAAAAGATAATTATATTACTCCTTTTTCTATCTACATGCCTGTGAGAAGCTGGATTTTCTTCATGTGCTACACCAACACATCACAACAGATTGAATCAAAAGCAAATATGAGAATCTAGCCTCTCTTATTAAGTAAGATATCAAAAAATATGTGAAAATGCCATTCTTCTCACTAAAATATTTGAGAGTTGCTGCTAAATAGAAGCAAATTGATGACTTTTTGATGGAATATAAAACATCTCCTCCTCATATTTCTCAGAGACTCTTTAAGAAATAAATGGCACTCAAATAGGGTGACAGAAGGGAGTTTATAAAAGGGACATTTTGATAAATTTGGACAGAATTAAGGGAAACCAACAAGAGATAGTGAAGCATATTGGGACCAGCAAGGGTAAGAGGGCTTTACTATTAAGCATGAAGGAGCAAGATGAAGTATTTCCCAGAACCTGGAGGGGATTGGTAGCTATAACTGTAGAATGATCAACAAGAACTTTAAAACCTTGGTGGAAAAAATTCAGTCTCTGTCAATCTGTAGTCTAGATGGGAGAGAGTGGAGCAATGATACCCCAATCTCTCTTTAACTACTTTTTATCAAGTGCCTCTCCTTGTCTGAACAAAACTGGGAGCTATACTGGTGCTGTCCAAAAAGGTCAGGGTATAAAGAAAGTTGAGAAGAATGGAAGGTGGATCTGGAAGAAAAGTAAAGAATATCCAAAACAGTTATTATTATTAGCAGAAACAGCAGTATGAAATATTTAGTGTCTATTATGGAATGACGTGGAGAAGGCAATGGCACCCCACTCCAGTACTCTTGCCTGGAAAATCCCATGGATGGAGGAGCCTGGAAGGCTGCAGTCTATGGGGTCGCTGAGGGTCGGACACGACTGGGCGACTTCTCTTTCACTTTTCACTTTCATGCATTGGAGAAGGAAACGGCAACCCACTCCAGTGTTCTTGCCTGGAGAATCCCAGGGACGGGGGAGCCTGGTGGGCTGCCGTCTATGGGGTCACACAGAGTCGGACACGACTGAAGTGACTTCGCAGCATGGAATGACGAGTCATAAAAACATTTTTCTTTGCCTTTAAGGAGCTTATTATACATTTTTAATATTTGGTTTTATTGATTTCTTCTGTTTTTGAAGCTGAAGTATGCATTATCCATTTTACTAGTTTTCCCACTAGTGTTCAGGTTTTTCTTTTTTGGGATACATAAATGCATGGGAGATTAGAGAGTATAAGAAAAAAAAAAACCACTGAGAACAGTAAGCATGAAAGAGAGGAATGCATATGAAAAGTTAGTAATTGTGAAGGCTTTTAATATGTTTTAAACTCTCTCCTCCCACTGTAACTCTATGTCTTTAGTCTTCATTTTTGTTGATATATAAAAAGCTATAGAGAATTAATGTATACAACTTGGTAATTTTTTTAATTTAAATTCATTTATTTTAACTGGAGGCTAATTACTTTACAATATTGTATTGGTTTTGCCATACATCAACATGAATCTGCCATGGGTGTACATGTGTTCCCCATCCTGAAACCCCCTCCCACCTCCCTCCCCATACCATCCCTCTGGGTCATCCCAGTGCACCAGCCCCAAGCATCCTGTATCCTGCATCGAACCTGGACTGGTGATTCATTTCTTATATGATATTATACATGTTTCAATGCCATTCTCCCAAATCATCCCACCCTCTCCATCTCCCACAGAGTCCAAAAGACTGTTCTATACATCTGTGTCTCTTTTGCTGTCTCACATACAGGGTTATCATTGCCATCTTTCTAAATTCCATATATATGCATTAGTATACTGTATTGGTGTTTTTCTTTCTGGCCTACTTCTCTCTGTATAATAGGCTCCAGTTTCATCCACTTCATTAGAACTGATTCAAATGTATTTTTTTTAATAGCTGAGTAATATCCAATTGTGTATATATACCACAGCTTTCTTATCCATTCATCTGCTGATGGACATCTAGGTTGCTTCCATGTCCTGGCTATTATAAACAGTGCTGCGATGAACACTGGGGTACATGTGTCTCTTTCAATTCTGTTTTCCTCGGTGTGTATGCCCAGCAATACAATACAATAGACTAGTTAGACCTAACTGATATCTATAGGACATTTCACTCCAATTTGGAATTTTAAGAGTTAACTTATATTAGGTTCTAATTTGTATAAACCTGTTAACAGTAGTAGATGCTGGAGAGTCAGTGATGAGGAGAAATGAGAAGTTGGGGTAAATTTGTATCATTAGGAAGGATTTCATGATAAGTATAGACGTGACTGGACTTCCCTGGTAGCTCAACTAGTAAAGAATCCACCTGCAATGCAGGGGATCCCAGTTCAATTCCTGGATTGGGAAGATCCCCTGGAGAAGAGATAGGCTACCCACTCCAGTATTCATGAGCTTCCCCGATGGCTTAGATGGTAAAGAATCCACCTGCAATGTGGCAGACCTGAGTTTGATCCCTGGGTTGGCAAGATCCCCTAGAGGAGGGCATGGCAACCTACTTCAGTATTCTTACCTGGAGAATCCACATGGACAAAGGAGCCTGGCAGGCTACAGTCCAGGGGATTACAAAGAGTCTGAAAGGACTGAGTAACTAAGCACAAGCAACTAAGCACAGCACATAGATATGACTAAGAGAAAGGAGGGCTTCCACTGTGGTTCAGCTGGTGAAGAATCCACTGGCAATGCGGGAGATCTGTGTTCGATCCCTGGGTTGGGAAGATCCCCTGGAGAAGGGAAAGGCTACCCATTCCAGTATTCTGGCCTAGAGAATTCCAAGGACTGTATAGTCCATGGTGTCACAAAGAATTCTGATGTGAACTGACTTATTGGGAAAGACCCTGATGCTGGGAAAGATTGAAGGCAGGAGGAGAAGGTTATGACAGAGGATGTGATGGTCATGAGTTTGGGTAGGCTTCAGAAGTTGGTGATGGACAGGGAGGCCTGGCATGCTGCAGTCCATGAGATCGCAAAGAGTTGGGCATGACCGAGTGACTGAACTGACTGAAGAGAAAGGAGAAGAGAAATCTTTCCAGATAGCAGGGGCTATTCCATGGGGTAGGAACCATGTGAATAATAAACAGACAAAGGACTGACTGGACTGAGGGTTGTGAGGGATGGAGAGAGAAGAGACAGATATTGTACATTAAGTGGGCCCAAATTATGCAATGCTTTGAATGACAGAAGATTGTACATGACTTAACTGGCAAGAAACAGAGTCATCATCCACGACCAATTTGCCATAGACCCACCAACGTGATGTGTCATAGAATCGGAAGGTTGATTATAATTATGGCAAGACATTATTATGTGGTAGTAGGGTGAACTACAACTACTTGATGTGGTGTGAACATTACCACTCGTCAATAGGGCAGTGAGTCCCCATCGTGAGTTCCTGTCTCCTGGCAGATTTTTCACTGTAGGTGGGCTGAGTTGATCAAATAACTTTAGGGGCATGTCTTTGAAGCCAGAGTCACCAGTAGTCTGTGTGTGTTTGCTCTTCTCCTTTCTTGATATATTTTTCACGGAACTTACTTGTGAGTTCAGTAGTGAACCAGAGTAAAAGCAAAGCTAATTTTAGTCTGAATTGTCCTCCTGCTGGCCTTCAAGCTCTAAACTGACTTTGACCTGCCCTAGATCAGTCAGTCACCCAGGACTTTAGGTAGACACTTGGCTTGAAAAGTATTTTCAAGTCTGATCTTTGGGAAAGTCTTGAAAGTAAAAAGAATTGACACTCTCATTATAAATTAGAACATAAAACCCTTAGATTTGGCAGAAACTAGTCTCTGACATAGAAGCAGGTTGCTTATTCATCTTTGACAAACAATAGGAACATGCATTATTTACATGAGTTTCAAGTAAAAGTCCATTGTAAGTGAGGTTGCATTTTACATGAGGAAAGAAAAAATGAAAAGCATGTGAGAACAGAAGGAATACCAGCTGTGACCTTATCTGCAGTAGTGAAAACTTTTTTTTTTTACATAATATTCTTGCAACAAAGCATAATCCTTTGAACACTTTTTAAAAAAATTGATAGCTCATTGTAAAGGAATAATGATATTACAAGTTCATGAAAGTCATACTTTTAACATGATAATAAAAAAAATATTTATTGATGAGGACTCTGCCTTCCCTCAGCTCATGAAAAGAAATAAAATGTCCAATATTTGGCAATAATTTTGCTATTTAACACATTATAAACAAACAAAAATTGCATTTTCAATCGCTTCTTTTTTTTTAACCTAAAAGAAGAAAGATAATTGTTGAAGTAAAAACAATGTATTTGTAACATTATGGTTTTCAATATTAGGAGTTAATGGTCTAAAACCCCAGCCCCTCTTTTCTACTGAGGTAAAACATTTTTTTATTAATGAGTTTTTTTCTTTTGCTTTGTAGACCATGTATTCTCTGAAAATTTTGCACTTAAGTGAAAAACTAGCATTAATGTGGAAATTTATATCTCCTCTGTAGTGTTTTATTTTGGGCAACACAGCAGACCTGTATAGGGAAGGACATTTCATTTTGTGACAATGAATAAAAATAGCAGATGTTAATTATACAACTCAAAAAAAAAAAGTGAATGTAAGAGAAATGATCAAGTTAGTTAGTAAACTACAAAAATTAATATAGTCTAGATGTCTTCCTACATATGAAACCAGTCAGTAAAATAGCATACCAATAAAAAGCACAGACCCTAACTAGAGTGGCCACCCAAGGTATAAGAAAGACTTTGAGCCTGATAAATGACTATGTTATACCAACATTCGAAAGAGACCTGATCTCTGCTATGATGAAAAATAAGACAGGTAAAATTTGTCTCCTGTTACCAAAGAAATTGCATTTGATGATACTTTACAAACCATTTGAGTATTATATGCAATTCTTACTGGTGTTTGAATGACACTCAATGGGAGCTTTCTCGACAGTAATGCAGATGGTATTCCTATGTTATGCAGATTTTGTTAAGTCTCACAGAAGCTAGACTTTACCCAAGTGCCTAGTTTGTTAGTTCCAAACATTACGTCTCAGACTTTGTAAAGATGCTTCAAATCTTTTTTTATGGTTGCAAAGACTTTTTAAAACTCGATAAACTAACAGAACTTGTTTTGAGAGCCCTCTTAGGTAATTTAAAATTTCTATCTCCATGATGCATTTCTAGAGGTGGAAGCAATTGAAGAAATGACTAGGGCAACATCAAGACTATAAATATTTCTCTTTCATTTGTGGCTTACGTTTTCCCAATTAGGACAGTGGAAGATGTATCTGCCACTAACAGTTAATTATGTAGGAAAAAGAGTAAGTGTATCACTTTTCTCTTCACCAAACTTTAAGAATCATGCATTTGATGTGCCAATGATTCCTAAGCAACAATTAATTATAAAACATGACCAAAAATGTTAATGTAGAATCCATCTGCTGATAAGTTGATGTTGTTAGATTTTCACTACTTGAAAAATACTAGTCATGGGAAATATCATATATTTTTAAGACTATTTTAAGTAGACATGTTTTATAGAAATTTAGAGCCATTAAACTGGAGTGGAGGGGAAGGTGGGGAAAACATTAATTAAGGTCATAAAACTATTTTGTCGTGCCTGAAAAATATCTTAAACTAAAAAAAGTAGGAGCTGTTACCGTACTAACAAATATTCATTGAGTGATTTTTATATAGCAGGTGCTAAGCAGACACATTAACTCCTTTAATCCTCATAACAACCATTTGGGATAGGGATTACTATTTTAATTCTCACCTACGGAAGAGAAGTCTTCAGAATAGTGTGAATGAAGTTTCTTGTCCAAGGATAATCTACTAGTAAGTGACAGACCAGAGATTTGAACTCAGGCAATATGGCCTCAAAGCCCACTTTCATAGTCATTACACTAAGATTATTAGAAAACAAGAAAAGTTGAAAAAAAAGATATGTTTTAACAAATTTCAATTCTGCTTATTTGTAGAAACCCACACTAAAAGAGAACTTAGAGAAATTCTAGATATTTTATATGTTTATTAAAGTATTATTATTTGTAAACATTCTTATGGTCAAATGATCAAAATGAAGAAGGAAAAAAGGAAAGTCAAGTAAATAATAATGGGAGAAGCCACATCTAAGAAGATATTGCTAAATATGAAAACACACTGCCCTTCAACTCAATTTTTAATTTAATTAATTGTGAAATTTTTTTATTGTAGAAGTCATGGAAAGCAATGAAAACAAAAATGATATTAGTTTATTTAGTGATAGCCCTCTTTTATAATATATAAACTTAATAGCCCTCTTTTATAATATATAAACTAAGGGTTAATTCTACATACATTAATGTACATATTCAAATAGTAAGAATTTATGTATAACAGAGCAGTGTGAATATTTCATGTTTAAGAATAAGATACACAAGATTACTACTGAAAAAAATCTCATGTTATCAAACACAACTCTGAATTTCAACTTTAAATAATCTTTATTGCTAGTGATGCAACCTTTTAGTTTCTCATAAGGGCTATAAATGATTATAATAATCACATAAATTATTATTAATTATATAATATTAGCTATTATTTATGGAAGTCTGTCAGTCTTAAGCACTATGCTAGATGATGTACATAAATGTTCATGAGCCACTTCCTATAACCCCATGTGTTAGGTTCATTCAAATCATTTTATAGATGAGGAAACTGAAGCTTTATGAGAAAACCTAATTTGTTTATTGCTACAGACATTAAACCTATATCATTTACTTTTCCATCTATTCTACTTGAGCAACATTGTTGAATTTTGTGTTCTCACATATTTCAGAGGGCTATATTAAAGTTATAGTGACATGTATTTTAAAATTCCAAAAATTTAAAGAATTTTTAAGATAAATTTATTTAGATATATTAGAATTATTTAGATAAATTTATTTAGCTAGATTAAGAATTTATTTAGATAAATTAAGATGAATTATAATTGTCCTCGAAGACTTTTAATCAGTGATGATCTGGTAAAATTACATGTCCCACCAAAGAGCTGTATTAGACCAACTTTACCCTCATAATGGTCCAATTATTGGTGCATATATACTATGCTTTATTTTTCCTTTTTCTCTAGACTTTAATCTATAGACAGAAAAAGAGGAACTCCATCTACAACTTTAACTACTTAAACTCAAAAATAAATTCCTAGATAAAAATTTCAGCCCCCTTGGAGGAAAAATGAGCAATGACAAGGTTTTCAAAAACTAGTTGTCTTTTATTGATATAAAATTTGCTGTATATAAGTGAATGTTTCCTTCAATACCTAGACGCAAAGGAAACTGCTTTTAGTAAGGCAGCACTAAAGCACAAACACACATACTATTTTTCTTAGTTTGTTTACTCTGTCAGCAGGCAATGTGACATGCTATGTTAAAGGACTGATATTTTTCTTGTGGGTGGAGACCCAGGCAGTTTTGATTGGAGTGGTGGGTGGGTGCATCATGCTTTGCTCTCTTAACAGTGACAAATGATCACATTTTCATTAATCAGGGTGTTTGATATGGGGACCTGCATATTCATCATGTAGACACTAGCTTTAAACTAGAAACATTTGTAAATAATCATATATTATCAGGTTTAGAGGAGGGGTAGATATGACATGGATATATGGACAGTAAATTTAAATTACCCTTCTAACTTGAAAATCATTTCATTGATTTGGAAAGAAAACCACAAACTCCATCCAGTTATTCATGAGCTGAGGTAAAAATGATCAGAATGGGGATGAAGAAGTACCATTAGTCCCCAAAGTCCCATGCCTGGCCCTGTGGTGTCTATCATTAATATCTGTACTCGTTTTTAAAGAAAATCATCCTTATGTGATAAGTGCTTTTTACTACTTATTGGATATTTAAGAAACATCAGCTAGCTCTCACATATGTGGTTATGGGCTATAACCAGCCAGGCTCCTCTGTCCATAGGATTCTCCATCAAGAATACTGGAGTGGGCTGCCATTCCCTCCTGAAAGGGATCTTCCCAACCCAGGGATTGAACCCACGTCTCTTATGTTTCCTGCATTGGCAGGTGGTTTCTGTACCACTAGTGCCACCTGGGAAGCCCAATGTGCTACACAGAATCCCCAAATCAAACAATTAGATGATGGCTCTTTAACATTGCCCAAAGATATTTGATTGTTCTGGTGTATTCTCATGACATATATAAGTGGTTCGGGGTGTAATTAAAAGCATGAAGCAGACTGCCTGTATTTGTGTTCTGGGACTACTTCATACTGGACCTGAGACCTGGGCAAGTTTCCTTATCATAAAAAATAGTAGTACCTGCCTCATAGGATTTATGAGGCTTAAACAATTAATACTTGTAAAACCCCATGCCTACAATATTGTAATAGGTTTATAAAGATGATCTATTTTATTTTATATATGTTATCCATAACATTAATATTTTTCATTGACAGGTCCTTCAGTCAGTAAGCTGATATCTTACCTAATACCTAGCCAACTAGGGTTTTTATCTACCTACTATCTGTTTATCTATCTATCTGCTTACCTATCTACCTACCTAGCTAACCATTGTGGGTACTCTGCTTGCTGGATATCAAATAGAGAGTCCTATATACTGTTTTTAAGTTGAAATGTTTTTACCAACTTAATTTAATAACATTAAAGGTCCCCAAACTCTTAGTTAGAAGGATCCACTCTCCTTCTCATTTGGAGCCTGGTGATAACTGGAATTTCAGATGGCAAAAGGTGTAAAGACTTTATTTAGTCAGGGCATATTTGACCTAAATCAAATCCCTTATGATTATACAGTGGAAGTGAGAAGTAGATTTAAGGGTCTAGATCTGATAGATAGAGTGCCTGATGAATTATGTACGGAGGTTCGTGACGTTGTACAGGAGACAGGGATCAAGACCATCCCCATGGCAAAGAAATGCAAAAAGGCAAAATGGCTGTCTGGGGAGGCCTTACAAATAGCTGTGAAAAGAAGAGAAGCAAAAAGCAAAGGAGAAAAGGAAAGATATAAGCATCTGAATGCAGAGTTCCAAAGAATAGCAAGAAGAGATAAGAAAGTCTTCTTCAGCGACCAATGCAAAGAAATAGGGGGAAAGACCAGAAAGGGAAAGACGAGAGATCTCTTCAAGAAAAGTAGAGATACCAAGGGACATTTCATGCAAAGATGGGCTCGATAAAGGACAGAAATGGTCTTGACCTAACAGAAGCAGAAGATATTAAGAAGAGGTGGCANTATTAACTGGAGCTGCAAGTTAACTCCTTCTCTGAGAGAAATGGTTATGGGGGAGAGCCCCCCGTAAAGTCAGAGGTGTAGGTGAGAGCATAAAACAGACCCTGATTTTGGGGAAGATGCCCGGGACCAGGGGGTTTCCTGATCACGCCTTTGCCTATGCCAAGCCTCCTTCCTCATGACTTTTGCCATGGGCAGAGTTCCTCACGCTGGCCCCCAGCAGTCATGAAGATCTTTTTTGTACAATTCTTCTGTGTATTCTTGCTACTTCTTAATATCTTCTGCTTCTGTTACTTCCATACCATTTCTCTCCTTTATTAAGCCCATCTTTGCATGAAATGTTCCCTTGGTATCTCTAATTTTTTTGATGAGAGCTCTAGTCTTTCCCATTCTATTGTTTTACTCTATTTCTTTGCATTGATCGCTGAGTAAGGCTTTCTTATCTCTCATTGCTATTCGTTAGAACTCTGCATTCAAATGGGTATAGTTTTTCTTTTCTCCCTTTTTTTTTTCACTTCCCGTCCTTTCACAGCTATTTGTAAGGCCTCCTCAGACAGCCATTTTGCTTTTTTGCATTTCATTTTCTTGGAGATGTTCTTAATTCCTATCTCCTGTACATTGTCACGAACCTCCATCCATAGTTCATCAGGCATCTGTTAGATCTTGTCCCTTGAATCTATTTCTCACTTCCACTGTATAGTCATAAGGGATTTTATTTAGGTCATACCTGAATGGTCTAGTGGTTTACTCCACTTTCTTCAATTTCAGTCTGAATTCAGTAATAAGGAGTTCATGTTCTGAGCCACAGTCAGCTCCTGGTCTTGTTTTTTGCTGACTGTATAGAGCTTTTCCTTCTTTGGCAGCAAATAATATAATCAATCTGATTTCAGTGTTGACCATCTGGTGATGTCCATGTGTAGAGTCTTCTCTTGTGTGGTTGGAACAGGGTGTTTGCTATGACCAGTGTGTTCTCTTGGCAGAATTCTATTAGCCTTTGCCTTGCTTCATTCTGTACTCCAAGAACAAATTTGCCTGTTACTCCTGGTATTTCTTGACTTCCTACTTTTGCATTCCAGTCCCCTATAATGAAAAGGACATCTTTTGGGATGTTAGTTCTAAAAGGTCTTGTAGTTCTTCATAGAACTGTTCAACTTCATCTTCTTCAGCGTTACTGTTCGGGGCATAGACTTGGATTACCATGATATTGAATGGTTTGCCTTGGAAACAAACAGAGATCATTCTGTCATTTTTGAGACTGCATCCAAGTACTGCATTTTGGACTCTTTTGTTGGCTACGATGGCTACTCCATTTCTTCTGAGGGATTCCTGCCCACAGTAGTAGATATTTTGGTCATCTGAGTTAAGTTCACCCATGTCAGTTCATCTTAGTTTGCTGATTCCTAGAATGTCTATGTTCACTTTTGTTACCTCCTGTTAGACCACTTCCAATTTGCCTTGATTCATGGACCTAACATTCCGGGTTCCAATGCATTATTGCTCTTTACAGCATCGAACCTTGTTTCTATCACCAGTCCCAACCCCAACTAGGTGTTGTTTTTGCTTTGGCTCCATCCCTTCATTCCTTTTGGAGTTATTTCCCCACAGATCTCCAGTAGCATATTGGGCACCTACCGACTTGGGGAGTTCCTCTTTCACTGTCCTATCTTTTTGCCTTTCTTACTGGTCGTGGGGTTCTCAAGACAAGAATATTGAAGTGGTTTGCCATTCCCTTCTCCAGTGGACCACATTCTGTCAGACCTCTGCACCATGACCTATCTGTCTTGGGTGGCCCCACATGGCATGGCTTAAATTCATTGAGTTAGACAAGGCTGTGGTCTGTGTGATTAGATTGGCTAGTTGTCTGTGAATTTGGTTTCAGTCTGTCTGCACTCTGAGGCCCTCTCTCAATCCCTACCATCTTACTTGGGTTTCCTTTACCTTGGATGTGGGCTATCTCATCACGGCTGCTCCAGCAAAGTGCAGCCGCTGCTTCTTCCTTGGACGTGGGGTAGCTCCTCTCATAATTGACTTAAATATTATATGTTAGTTGCAGGTGTACAACAGTGTCATTCAATATTCTTATACACTACAAAATAACCACAATAGGCCTAACAACCATCTGTCACCATACGTAGCCATTATCGTACTTTTGACTATATTCCCAATGCTCTGTATATTTCATTCCAATGACTTACTTTATATTATAACTGGAAGTTAATTTCTCTTGATGTCCCTTACTTATTTCAGTCATCCTCCCCAATCCTTTCCACTCTGGCACCAGGTATTTGTTTTCTGTATCAGTCTGTATATGTTTTTTTTTAAATTCTTTTTCATTTCAAAACAATTTTTGTAGGTTACTTATAAAAGTAAAATCATACAGTATTTGTCTTTTTCTGTCTAAATTGTTTCCTTTAGCATGATACCCACAGTGGCCATCCATGTTGTTGAAAATGGCAAGATTTCATTCATCATTTATAAGTAATATTGCATTGTGTATATATACAATATATTCCTTATCTACTCATCTAATAACAATTCATCTAATGGGAAGTTAGGTTGCTTCCATATCTTGGCTATCGCGAATAGTGCTATAGCGAGTGTAGGAGGGTATGCATGAGTGTTTGCATGCTAAGTCACTTAAATCGTCTTACTCTTTGAAACCCTATGGCCTGTAGCCCACAAAGTTCCTCTGTCCATGGATTTTCCAGGCAAGAATACTGGAGTTGGTTGCCATGCCCTTCTCCAGGGGATCTTCCCAACCCATGAATCAAACTGGTGTCTCCTACATTGGCAGGAAAGTTCTTTATCAATAGTGCCAGCTGGGAAGCCCATAGAGGTGTAAATATCTTTTCAAATTAGTGTTTTTGTTTCTCCAGAAAAATACCCAGAAGTGGAATGAAGCATGGAAAATATTATTCCCTGGATTCTAGAGAGAGTTTGGCATTTACTGATTTTGGTCCTCTAGCTTCCAGTGTTATTGAACCCAATTTGCTCTTCCCGCTGCACAACAGGCCAATGAATTGGAAAGACAAGGCATTAAGGCAAGGAATATGACTTTATTTGGATAGCTGTCAGACCAAGAAGATTGAAAACTAATGTCTCAAAAATAACAATCTTATTGGGGTACTGATGCCAGATTCTTTTATAGAACAGAAATGCAGGAGAGATGAGGAAACAAAGTAAAAGGCCATTAATCTTGTAATATCACCTAGAATGGCAAACCTCAGGCAGGAGATGGATTAATTTTTTCGATCCTGTCATTTGCATGTAGATAGGATTATGTACAAAGGCACATTTGTTTAACAGTCAGGCAGAGGGGCAGGAGTCTCAGAGGCAGGCCATTTTGTATAATTATAATAAGAAAAGCAATGAAAGTTAAGTCCAAGAAACAGTTCCAAGATGGAGTTAGAATTGGCTTTTCCCAGCACAACAGTAATAGAATACATTTCTATTGTTATAGGTCACCCCACTGCAGTACATTGTTATAGCAGACCTAGAAATCTAATACAATGGTCAAGAATTTTTTAAAAAGTACACATAAAATGATGATTACATTCTTAATTCAATAGTCTATTTTTTTAAGTAACTAAATATGCATTTCAAATATATTCCCCCTATATATACTATTCTCTCAGTCTCACCTCTGATTCTTAAAATCTTTGTCATATATAATATGCCTGATATAGAGTTCAACTTTATACTATTCTCTGAAAAACAGCCAGACAATAAATTGAGAAGAGGTATTGTGGCAAAGAATACCATAATGACTTTATTCAGAAAACTAACAGACTGAGAAGATGATAGATGAGTGTCCCCAAGAACCATCTTCCCTGAATTCAGAATTCAAGCTTCTTTTATTCTAAAATGGGAGGTAGTGTGGCTGGTTGTTGTAGACTTCTTGGTGCTTGGCCAGACTCTAGAGGGGATGTGAGTTTCTTTTGTTTTTGAAGCTGTCCACTAGGTCTTGTCATAACGTTCTTGTAAACTTTAAACAAGACAAATGCTATTTTTTGTTCTGCAAGTTTTTAATCTCTATATGAATGAAAAGTGTTATGCCTTTAAAGGTCAAGCCTGGGAGGCAAAGCCTGGAGGAAGAGCTATTATATTTATTATAGGCTATAGGCAACATCCTTTTGTTTGAGGAGGCAAGTCACAGAGCCAGTATGACTAAGCACAGGCAACAGAGCACAACTTATAGCTAAGGGAATAGATTCAATATGCAGTCACGTTGTTCTTCCCTGTGACATTCCCTCATATTGTATTACATTTACAGAAGTATATGTTCATAAAAATTTTATCTTAGCTTTATATTAAAATATTTCATTAATAATACAATAAATATTGCATGTAAATTGTATATAGGGTATGAAATTCTGCTTTTGGAACCTCTGAAAAAGAAATTGTTATTCCAATGACTAAAGAAGGACCAGTCTTAAAAAGAAAATCAATCAACCCTAAGTTCCATCCAAAGTGTCAGACCAATAACAGACTGGCATGGAAAAACAGATTAGCAATAATTTAACAAATGTTTTTATCTTCTTTAGACTAGCATGCCATTTCTTTAGAAATTTAATTACAAGAATGTTAGAACTGCTCACTAGAAAATCAAGCCACAGGTTATTAGAGTTTAAAAGAGAAAAGTTCACGATTTACAGTTGGTTTGAGATTAGGGTAAGCGTTTTCTAAAACGATTCATGCAGCTCACACTGAGTTCCAAAGGCAGAACACGCTGTATTAATTTAACTATATGTTTGAAGCCAGTTATTGCGAAACTCTTGTTGATAGTGTCCCTTTGTGGGATTTGAAATAGGGTAGAATAACTCATGCTGCATTGTACCCACATGACTTCCTACTTAAGAATTAATTGCTAACATTTTGCCTTGTCCTTATGTGCATTATACTCTAAACATAAGGACTTTTTATAATTAAGGGAAATTGCCAGTACTCTGGCCAGCAGAGTAAATGAAAACTTGTATTAACAACACTATAAACCCCTGTGTTTGTGCAGGAAATTACAATAGTGTCCTAAAACTCAATGTCAAGTTTTATTTCTACAATAATGATTTTTTTTTGGAGCTAATGCTTATTCAAGGAGAGCATAACTGTGTGAATGTAATAGGCAATGAGGTTATAGCTTTATAACTTCCAGAAATCTTTTTGTATAAATGATAAAGAACATTATTCAATTGCTTTTGAAATAAACTAGGCAATTATCAAGGTTTCTGTGAAATTTAGTATGCTTTCCAACTAGTCATAATTTCCCAGGTATCAGGAGTAGGTAGGGGGAAGAGAAGGAAGAGAAAAAGTAAGGCAGGAAAGAGAAAATATATAAGCTATATCTTTCAGAAATTCTGTTTTTTTCACTAAAATTATTTATTTTATTAAAGTATTTGCTGGGAGAAATATCAAAAACCTCAGATATGCAGATGACACCACCCTTATGGCAGAAAGTGAAGAAAAACTAAAGAGCCTCTTGATGAAAGTGAAAGAGGAAAAAAAAAAAAGAAAGTGAAAGAGGAGAGTGAAAAAGTTGGCTTAAAGCTCAACATACAGAAAACTAAGATCATGGCATCTGGTCCCATCACTTCATGGCAAATAGATGGGAAAACAGTGGAGACAGTGGCTGCCTTTAATTTTCTGGGCTCCAAAATCATTGCAGATGGTGACTGCAACATGAAATTAAAAGATGCTTACTCCTTGGAAGGAAAGTTATGACAAACCTAGACAGCATATTAAAAACGGACGTTACTTTGTCTGCAAAGTCCATCTAGTCAAGGCTATGGTTTTTCAATGGTCATTTATGGATGTGAGAGTTGGACTATGAAGAAATCTGAGCCCCGAAGAATAGATGCTTTTGAACTATTGTGTTGGAGAAGACTCTTGAGAGTCCCTTGGAATGCAAGGAGATCCAACCAGTCCATTCTAAAGGAGATTAGTCCTGGGTGTTCTTTGGAAGGACTGATGTTGCAGCTGAAACTCCAATACTTTGGCCACCTGATGCAAAGAGCTGACTCATTTGGAAAAACCCCCAATGCTGGGAAAGATTGAAGGCACGAGGAAAAGGGGACAACAGAGGATGAGATGGTTAGATGGTATCACCAACTCAATGGACATGGGTTTGGGTGGACTCTGGGAGTTGGTGATGGACAGGAAGGCCTGGCATGCTGCAGTTCATAGGGTCACAAAGAGTCGGACACTACTGAGCTATTGAACTGAACTAGTAAAGTATCATTTATATGCAGTATCACACACAAAGCTTAGGCATGGAAGTCTATTTATGAGTTTTCAAATGTGTATACTCATGTACTCTATGCCCCAAATAAGTTATAGAATGTTTCTGTCACTCACAAACATCACTTGTTCACCTTCCAATCAATTGTCATCCCCTCTGACCCTGCTGTCTTTCCAACCATTGTTCTGACATTTTTCACTATGACTAGATTTGTCATTCCTGGAATATTATATAAAAGAATCACTGGATATACACTTTTACATCTTACTTTTTTACTCAATAGATTTTTCTTTGAATTTAATCCATGTTGCTACATACTTCCCTAGTTCATTCACTTATTGCTGGATAGTATTCTTTCATGTGAACAAACAAAAACTTGTCTATATGTTCTCATATCATTGGACATTTTGGTTGTTTCCTATTTGGAGCTATTATGAAAAAAAAAGCAGCTTTGAACATTTATTTGTGTGTCTGTGAGCTCATGATTTATCTTGGGAAATACCTAGATATGGAATTTCTGAGTCATGAAGTTGGTGTAAATTTACATAAAAAAATTTCAAAATAATATTTAAAATGACCATACAATTTTACCTGCCTAACAGTCTTACCAGTATCCATCTCTACCACTACCTATCTCTACTACATTTTCACCAGTATTTATTGTTGTCATAATTTAAAAGATTTTACCACTGTAGTCAGTGTGATGGTATCTCAATATGGTTTCAATTTGTACTTCTTTAATGATTAATATAAAGCACTTTTTATATGCATAAATGCAAAATCAATTCTTCATTGTCCCATGATAAGATAGACACTCTAGTTTTCTAGAGTTATACCTGTTTCTATTGTAAACTGTATAATTAAATCTTGATTTTTGAAAAAATGCAGTTTGTAATTTATCTTTTATTTTAATTGTTCTGTGTTGTTGAATTACATTTAATGCACTTATCTACATAGCTATACTTAAAGCTTCCCTGGTAACTCAATCAGTAAAGAATCTGCTATCCATGCAGGAGACCCAACTTTGGCCTTTGGGTCGCGAAGGCCCCCTGGAGAAGAAAATGGCAACCTATTGCAGTATTCTTACCTGGAAAATTCCATGGACCTAGGAGCCTGGCAGGTTACAGTCAATGAGGTCACAAAGTCGGACACCACTTAGCAACTAAATCAGCACCACATCATACTTAATTCTAATCAAGCTGTTTTTTTTTAATATGTATCCAATTTGTTCTTGGTGACATTTTCCTCTTTTTCTAGATAATGTTTGATACACTAAATACTTTTTACTGCATTGATTTATTGAATATATATCTTGTTTTAAATTTGTAGTCATCCTTTTAGTGTTTACAGTTCAGCCAGAGGTTAAAGCGTCTGCCTACCATGCAGGAGACCTGGGTTCGATCCCTGGGTCAGGAAGATCCCCTGGAGAAGGAAATGGCAACCCATTCCAGTACTCTTGCCTGGAGAATCACATGGATGGAGGAGCCTGGTGGGCTATAGTCCACGGGGTTGCAAAGAGTCAGACATGACTGAGCGACTTCACTTCACTTCACTTCACTTCACTTCACTTCAGTGTTCAGTCATGTCCGACTCTTTGCGACCCCATGAATCGCAGCACACCAGGCCTCCTTGTCCATCACCATCTCCCGGAATTCACTCAGACTCGCATCCATCGAGTCCGTGATGCCATCCAGCCATCTCATCCTCAGTCGTGCCCTTCCCCTCCTGCCCCCAGTCCCTCCCAGCATCAGAGTCTTTTCCAATGAGTCAACTCTTCGCATGAGGTGGTCAAAGTACTGGGGCTTCAGCTTAAGCATCATTCCTTCCAAAGAAATCCCAGGGTTGATCTCCTTCAGAATGGACTGGTTGGATCTCCTTGCAGTCCAAGGGACTCTCAAGAGTCTTCTCCAACACCACACTTCAAAAGCATCAATTCTTCTTCACAGTCCAACTCACATCCATACATGACCACAGGAAAAACCATAGCCTTGACTAGACGGACGTTAGTTGGCAAAGTAATGTGTCTGCTTTTGAATACGCTATCTAGGTCGGTCATAAATTTTGTTCCAAGGAGTAAGCGTCTTTTAATTTCATGGCTGCAGTCACCAACTGCAATGATTTTGGAGCTCCCAAAAATAAAGTCTGACACTGTTTCCACTGTTTCCCCATCTATTTCCCATGAAGTGATGGGGCCAGATGCCATGATCTTAGTTTTCTGAATGTTGAGTTTTAAGCCAACTTTTTCCACTCTCCTCTTTCACTTTCATCAAGAGGCTTTTTAGTTCCTCTTCACTTTCTGCCATAAGGGTGGTATCATCTGCATATCTGAGGTTATTTATATTTCTCCCAGCAATCTTGGTTCCAGTTGTGTTTCTTCCAGTCCAGCGTTTCTCATGATGTACTCTGCATGTAAGTTAAATAAGCAGGGTGACAATATGCAGTCTTGACGTACTCTTTTTCCTATTTGGAACCAGTCTGTTGTTCCATGTCCAGTTCTAACTGTTGTTTCCTGACCTGCATACAGATTTCTCAAGAGACAGGTTAGGTGGTCTGGGATTCCCATCTCTTACAGAATTTTCCACAGTTGATTGTGATCACACAGTCAAAGGCTTTGGCATAGTCAATAAAGCAGAAATAGATGTTTTTCTGGAACTCTCTTGCTTTTTCCATGATCCAGCGAATGTTGGCAATTTGATGTCTGGTTCCTCTGCCGTTTCTAAAACCAGCTTGAACATCAGGGAGTTCACGGTTCACATATTGCTGAAGTCTGGCTTGGAGAATTTTGAGCATTACTTTACCAGCATGTGAGATGAGTGCAGTTGTGCAGTAGTTTGAGCCCTCTTTTGCATTGCATTTCTTAGGGATCGGAATGAAAACTGACTTTTTCCAGTCCTGTGGCCACTGCTGAGTTTTCCAAATTTGCTGGCAAATTGAATGCAGCACTTTCACAGCATCATCTTTCAGGATTTGGAATAGCTCAACTGGAATTCCATCACCTCCACTAGCTTTGTTCATAGTGATGCTTTCTAAGGCCCACTTGACTTCACATTCCAAGATGTCTGGCTCTAGATTAGTCAACACATCATCATGATTATCTGGGTCATGAAGATCTTTTTTGTACAGTTCTTCTGTGTATTCTTGCCACCTCTTCTTAACATCTTCTGCTTCTCTTAGGTCCAGACCATTTCTGTCCTTTATCAAGCCCATCTTTGCATGAAATGTTCCCTTGGTATCTCTAATTTTCTTGAAGAGATATTTAGTCTTTCCCAATCTGTTGTTTTCCTCAATTTCTTGCATTGATCGCTGAAGAAGGCTTTCTTATCTCTTCTTGCTATTCTTTGGAACTCTGCATTCAGATGTTTATATTTTTCCTTTTCTCCTTTGCTTTTTGCCTCTCTTCTTTTCACAGCTATTTGTAAGGCCTTCGCAGACAGCCATTTTGCTTTTTTGCATTTCTTTGCCATGAGGATGGTCTTGATCCCTGTCTCCTGTACAATGTCATGAACCTCATTCCATAATTCATCAGGCACTCTATCTATCAGATCTAGACCCTTAAATCTATTTCTCACTTCCACTGTATAATCCATAAGGGATTTGATTTAGGTCATACCTGAATGCCTAGCGGTTTTCCCTACTTTCTTCAATTTAAGTCTGAATTTGGCAATCAGGAGTTCATGATCTGAGCCACAGTCAGCTCCCGGTCTTGTCTTTGTTGACTGTATAGAGCTTCTCCATTTTTGGCTGCAAAGAATATAATCAATCTGATTTTGGTGTTGACCATCTGGTGATGTCCATGTGTAGAGTCTTCTCTTGTGTTGTTGGAAGAGGCGGTTTGCTATGACCAGTGCATTTTCTTGGCAAAACTCTATTAGTCTTTGCCCTGCTTCATTCTGCAGTAACCATTTGTTTATTAAAGGTTACCTCAAAATAATATTATTCCATATTTGTTGTAAAAATCTTAAATTATTATTTTTCCATCTCCAATTCTTTGTGCCATTATCATACATTTTAAGCTTTAAAAACCCATTGTCAGTTCAGTCACTCAGTCGTGTCTGACTATCTGTGACCCAATGGATTGCAGCACACTAGGCTTCCTTGTCCATTACCAGCTCCTGGAGTTTACTTAAATTCATGTCCATCGAGTCGGTAATGCCATCCAACCATCTCATCCTCTGTCATCCTCTTCTCCATCTGCCTTCAATCTTTCCCAGCATCAAGGTCTTTTCCAATGAGTTGGTTTTTCCCATCAGGTGGCCAAAGTATTGGAGTTTCAGCTTCAGCATCAGTCCTTCCAATGAATATTCAGGACTGATTTCCTTTAGAATGGACTGGTTGTATCTCCTTGCAGTCCAAGGGGCTCTCGAAAGTCTTCTCCAACACCACAGTTCAAAAGCATCAATTATTCGGCCCTAAGCTTTCTTTATAGTCTAACTCTCATGTACATATGACTACTGGAAAAACCATATCTTTGACTAGACGGACCTTTGTGAGTAATGTCTCTGCTTTTTAATATGCTGTCTAAGTTGGTCATAGCTTTTCTTCCGAGGATCAAGAGTCTTTTAATTTAATGGCTGCAGTTACCATCTGCAGTGATTTTTTGGAGCCCCTCAAAATAAAGTATCTCATTGTTTCCGTTGTTTCCCATCTATCTTCCAAGAAGTGATTGGACTGGATGCCATGATCTTAGGTTTCTGAATGTTGAGTTTTAAGCCAACTTTTTCACTCTCCACTTTTACTTTCATCAAGAGGCTCTTTAGTTCTTCTTCCCTTTCTGCCATAAGGGTGGTCATCTGCATTTCTGAGGTTATTGATATTTCTCCCAGAAAATTTGATTCTGGCTTGTGCTTCATCCAATCTAGCATTTTGCATGATTTGCTCTGCATATAAGTTAAACAAACAGGGTTACAATATACAGCCTTTACATACTCCTTTTCCGATTTGGAACTAGTCCATTGTTCCATGTCCAGTTCTGACTGTTGCTTCTTGAACTGATACAGATTTCTTAGTAGGTTGGTCAGGTGGTCTGGTATCCCCATGTCTTTAAGAATTTTTCAGTTTGTTGTGATGCACATAGTCAAAGGTTTTGGCATAGTCAAAAAATCAAAAGTAGGTGTTTTTCTGGAAATCTTTTGCTTTTTCAATGATCCAAGAGATGTTGGCAATTTTATATCTGGTTCCTCAGCCAGTCTCTCCCATCAGGAAGCTTCCATAAGCCTCTTATCCTTCTCCATCAGAGGGCAGACAGAATGAAAACCACAATTACAGAAAACTAACCAAACTGATCACATGGATCACAGTCTTGTCTAACTCAATGAAACTATGAGCCATGCCCTGTAGGGCCACTCAAGATGTATGGGTCATGGTAGAGAGTTCTGACAAAACGTGGTCCACTGGAGAAGGGAATGGCAAACCACTTTAGTATTCTTGCTTTGAGAACCCCATGAAAAGTATGGAAAGGCAAAAAGGTATGACACTGGAAAACCCATTTATTGAGGTATAATTTAGCGACTGAACTGAACTGAACTGACATATAAAAAGCTTTGCATATTTAATGTATACAACTTGATAAGTTTGGAGATAAGTATATATCTATGAAACCATCACCTCATTCTATGCCACAAACATCTTTGTGAGCTTCAAAAGTTTACTCCAGTCATCTGTCTATTTTTTTTTTTACATTATATTATATACTGGAAAACACACACTTACTTTTACATATGTTTTAAATTCTGTAATAGAGATTCTTAACACCTGATTAAGAAATAAACAGTGCTCAGTATTTTTATATTTTTCATTTATTTACCATTTCTTTTTTCCATTTCTTTGTAGAGCCTCAGATCTTGTGTGAAATCCTTTAACTTCCACCTGAAGAATTTCCTTTAACAGTTTTATTATATAGGTCTGCTAATAGATATTCTTTTAATTTTTGTCTGAACATGTAAACAGTTCTTTTTCAATTAGAAGAATTTTTTACTTGAAAAAGAATTCTAGGTCAAAAGTTTGGCTTTGTTACTGTTGTTTTGTTTTGTATCAGCTTCTTAAGATTATCATTTCAGTGTTTTCTGTTTAGTTTCTTATGGGAATTTTTGTAGTTGATGTTATTTTTAACTCAGTGATCTATATTTTCACTCCTCTAATTTTAAGTGATCTTTATGTTTAGTTATCAGCCTTTTTTGAAATGATTTTTCAGTTTGATTTTATTTATATTCATCTTACCTGAAAATGGGCTTGCTCTTTTTGAGGATTATTTTAGATTTTATTAAACATATAGTGCTCACTTGTGCGTGGTGTTTGCTTTTGATCTAGTTTACCCGTAATACTATGGAGAGAACTTTTTGAAGTTACTTTTGAATTAGTTTAGCCCTTAATATGGAGAGAGCTTTCTGTGAATTCTGGATTCCCTGTTGATTGCTGGGGGGTGTTCAAAGTGCCTCTCCAATCAGATTATTTCAAACACAATTATCTTCTAGCCTTTTATGAGTTCCAGAGGTACACATCTCACAGTCCCTGGATGTTGGTTCTTATGCCAATATTTGTTTTGTTTCACTTTCCCCAATAGTTGTTCTCTTTTTAGCCTCATACAAAAAGTAAGCAAGTATGGAATACAGCCCAAAAGTCAAGGGAAGACTGTTACTTACTTATGAATCTTTTCCTCTGCCCAGCTGCTTCTTCTTTAGTACTTCACCTGCAATATTTGAACATCTTAGTCACTACAACTCTGATCTTAGCTTAACAAGGCTAAGCACATATTCTATACGCTTCTACTGTCTCATAGTATGTGTGTTCAGTTGTGTCCAATTCTTTGTGGCCCAATGGACTGTAGCCCACCCAGCTCCTCTGTCCATGGCATTTTCCAGGCAAGAATACTGGAGTGAGTTGCTATTTCCTACTCCAGGGGATCTTCCTGACTCAGGGATGGAACCGGTGTCTCCTGCATTAGTAGGTGGATTCCTTACCACTGCACCACCTGGGAAGCCCTACATATGCTCTGGTTTAGAAAATGTGACTAGGGAGAAGGTTAGGATAATCATGGAGATCATCTCATTTAGCACCTTATATCACAGATTATATTTCTGAATTGTCTACTGCTCAACATCAATACCCATTTACTTTGTGCTCCTGCCCAGTTATTTAGTTGTTTATGATAAAAGTCTTTCCAGGTGGTACTAGAGATAAAGAACCTTCCTGCTAATGCAGGAGACATAAGAGACACAGGTTCAATCCCTAGGTTGGGAAGATCCCCTGGAGGAGGGCACGGCAAACCATTCCAGTATTCTTGCCTGGAGAATCTCCATAGACAGGGGAGCCTGGATAGCTACAGTCCATAGGGTTGCAAAGAGTCGGACATGACTGAAGTGATTTTGCACACACATGATGAAAGGACTTGTATTTATTACCAGCTCAGGACTGGAGGTATAAATTGGTTGTAGAGTTTCAATTATGAATGCCTATTTCTGAATTTTAAGTTTATTAGTTTTCTTATGCTATTGAAATCACCAAAACTGTTTGGTATAAACACCAGCTATAAGAATATATTAATATATTTGTGAACCCCTTCCTGTTTTATATCCCAGAGCTTAATAAACTTAAGTCATGTAACTACATGATTTCAATATACAATGTGACTCAATGCATGCACTCAATCATTTTGTTATTAATCTCTCTTCCATGATATTGTGATAATTAATACTATGAATCTAATTGATGGGCCACCAGGTGCCTAGAAAGTCAGTTAAACATTATTTCTGAGTGTGTCTGTAATGGCATTTCTGCATGGAAATAAGTAGACTGAGTAAAGCATACTGCTCTTCCCAATATGGGTGATCACCATTCACTCCACAAGACCTGGATTAAATAAAAGCTGAGTATGAAAAAATTATTTCTCCCTGACTGTCTTTGAGATAGAATGTAGGTCTTCATCTGCCTCCATACTTGGACTCACACCCTCATCTCTCCTGGCTCTCAGACTTAGACTAGGACTGGAAATTACACCATCTGTTTTCCTGCTTTGGAACTCAGATTGGAGTTATATCAATCTTTCTCCTGGGTCTTTCTATTAAAAGCTGCACATCTTGGATTTTTTCACTCTCCATATTTGCTTAAGATAAGTTTCCATTATATATAATGGTTCCAAATACCTTAAATATCCAAATTTAGTAGTCATTTGTACATTATGGTAAAACATACTTTAGTCATATTTTGTTATGATACATGTAGTTGACCACTGGTAGTAAACTAGAAGTGTGTGTGCTAGTCATAATTTAGTCAGTATGACTCTCACTTCCTTTGTACATATTCCTATTTATTTCTTATTACCCAGTGTATTAATTAAGAATTATAAGCTAATGAAAATGTAGAGTATTTGAAAGGAGCTAATAAGTCTGGAAAGATATTGCCTGGAGATGTTCATTTCATACCTCAAGATGTGAAAATACATAAGATCCTTAAAGATAGAAGCCACATCTGTGTTTTTCAAAGGTGTATTTTCATAATCTGTCCTGGGATCTGGTACATTGTGTGTCCACTTAGTGCTTATTGCATGAGACTGAAGTTCACAAAATGCATTCTATGTAGTCTTTATTGTATTGGGCATTACAATAAACATTTTATTCTTGAAAAAAGAGGATTAAGGTTTACTCTACTTTACCAAATTATAGAGTGTTATCTATAAACAAAATGTGCTTAAATATTTGAAAATTATGATAGAAGAATAAACTGACACACAGAATATGGCTGAATTCAATTTCTGATTATGCTGATGTCTCCATTCAAAGTTTATTATGAAAGGAGGGAGAAAAATTAACTTAGCTTTTAAGGGACAGTATTTAAAGATAAATATTTTTAGGCAAACATTGGAAAAACTATATATAAAAATGATTTGATGGCTTAAACTTTCACATGACCAAAGTTCTCACTTCTAAACAATGTCATTTTTTCCTGTCTTTTAAAAACTGGCATACCATTTCATTCCTGTCATTTTTTCTTTGGATTTGTTCCTGAAACTGCTCTGAATTAGTAGTACACTACTTTTTATACTGACATCATATCAAATTGTTTTAGTTTTCATATTTTGTAGTATTTTATTATTTGTTACTTTGTATTTTAAATGAAATATATATTTCAAATAAGAATAAAATTTTATATACGTGAAAATCAATACATACACAAAATAAAACATTCTGCTAGAGCAGAGGCTATATTTTCTTCTTATATATATATGTGTGTGTGTGTGTGTATGTATTCCTGAAAAATAGACTTGTCTGTACACAGCAGTCATATTATGTGTATCATTAAGTGACAGATAATTAGGTTCATTATTTGTGAAAGTCAGTCTTCAATGTTTATCTAAATCAAGTTTAATCCTCAAACAATTATTTAAAAATGACAACAAAAAAGGTATACAGAATTTTAATTTTTAGAAGAGAATTGGAAGTAACACTGCAGATGTTAGAGGAGACAATGACATTAGTGATAAACAGAAGATGTACTGGCATGCTATTACTTCCAGGTGCCTGTCATCTTATTTAATCCTCATAATAGTTGATAGGTATTATTATTGCTTCTGCTTTTCAGATGCTGTGACTGAGGGCTAGAAAGTTAAAATCTTGCTAATAATCACACAATTATTAAGTGACACAGCCAGGAGTGAAACTCAGTTTGGTACAACTTCAGATTTTGCAGTCATTGCCACAACAGGAAATGTTAGCCTAAGTAGCTTTAACTTATAAATGATCAGGCAGAGAGAAGAAATGTTTTACATACATATTTTACATAGCTCCTAAGATACTGTAGAAATACTAAAATGTTTTAAAAATGACATTTTTTTTCTATAAACATGAATTTAAAAGCTGAGTATTTCTGAAGGATCTGAATTCAAATATAATCTTATACAAGGAGTACAAGTGCTCTAACAGAAATTCTAGAACTGAATAGCACCTGCATTTTACAAATTCTTCAATTCATTTATGTCCAGGAATTTAACTCTATTTTCTATCATATTTCAACTCAATTTTGAAAAACAATTTCCAAGACTCTTCAAAATGAAGAAATGTATCCCAATAATACAAGTATATCATATTTTTCTTTTTGTTAATTCTATAACTTTAGACTTCACTTTCACTTTTCACTTTCATGCATTGGAGAAGGAAATGGAACCCCACTCCAGTGTTCTTGCCTAGAGAATCCCAGGGACTGGGGAACCTGGAAGGCTGCAGTTCATGGGGTCACTGAGGGTCAGACACGACTGAGCGACTTCACTTTCACTTTTCACTTTCATGCATTGGAGAAGGAAATGGCAATCCACTCCAGTGTTCTTGCCTGGAGAATCCCAGGGACGGGGAGCCTGGTAGGCTGCCGTCTATGGGGTCACACAGAGTCAGACACGACTGAAGTGACTTAGCAGCAGCGGCAGTCTGATAATGACTCAGGTATCAAGTTGTCTTCATGTAAAAGTTTATTTTTTTCAACTTGTAGCTAGAAACTTTCAAATAATGAGTTTTAAAAAAATAATGAGCTTTAAAAAAGATTCTAAGTTTGTCAAGCTTATGGGATCATTTGAAGTTTGTATTCTTTTCCAGATATGTAAGTGTATATATTGAAAACATTTTCAAAAAATAATAGAATCTTAGTAAATAATTTAATCATTATTTTTACTGAGTAAGACATATTGTGATATCCCTTATAAGTTGGATAAGTGGAATCTCCTACAACTGAGAAAGAGGTGCATTGCCCAGTGGGCAGAGAGCTAAAGTTAGAGATAGCTGTAGATTTGTGGAAAGTCAAGGCTTCCCTCTTGGCTCAATGGTAAAGAATATGTCTGCAATGCTGAAGACATGGGTTCAGTCCCTGGATCATGAAGATTCCATGGAGAAGGAAATGGCAACCCACTCCAGTATTCTTGCCTAGGAAATCCCAGGGATGGAAGAGCCTAGCTGGCTCTAGTCCATAGGGTCACAAAGAGTCAGACGTGACTTTGAGGCTAAATGACAAAGAGAAAAAAGTCAAAGTGTGAGTAACTAGAAACTTGTGAGGTTGTTAAGATTAACTTTCTGAACAATGTGACATTTGCATTAAAATTCTCCAGAAAAACAAAATAAATAATATATATGTGTATATACACACATTTGAACAGTTTCCTATGAAGAAATGGCACCTGTGATTGGGTCCTGAGAAGTCCCATTCTCTGTTGTCCTCAGTCTGGACTCCCAGGAAAGCCACTGGTTTCATTCTGGTCCAAGTCAGAAAACCCGAGATCCAGGGGAGCCAGATATGTAAATCCCAGTCCAAGGACAGGAGAAGACCTGTGTTCTAGCTCAGTTGGGCAGGCAGGAAGGAAGAGGGAGAAAATTCCTCTTTCTTCCATGTTTTGGTTCTATTCAAGGTCTCAACAGATTGGATGAGGCCCACTCACACTGTGGAGGCTGATCTATTTTAGTGAGCCCACTGATTCAAATGCTAATCTCATCTGGAAACACCTTCACAGATCCGACAAGAAATAATGTTTAACTTGGGCACCCCTGAACCATTCAAGTTTAGACATAAACCATCACAGCATGGATATGAGTTAAATAAAGATAACTATTAGCTAGCTGAAGTAGGAGGAAGCATCTTCTGGAAAAAAGAGTAAGCAAAGATCTAGCAAAGCTCTTAGTATTTTCTGACACAGTAAATAAATGAATGAATGCTGCATAAAACAACATAATTTCTCTTGGAACTATAAGAAATCAAGTGTGCTGGGTCATGAAGTGCCAGGAAGGATAAAAGATGAGTTTTGCACAATGGACAAGACTCAAATATGTAGTGTCTTCTTAGGGGAGCTTTATCTTTATCCTACAATTGAAGTTAGTTATTTAAGGAAATGATGAGGGATTGTCCCATCTATACCTCCTGGGATAATACTGGAGGGAGATAAAGCATTTAGAATGCAAGGAATGCTGGGACTCTAAATGAATGGAGGATATTGCAGGAAAAAGAAGGATGAAAAAATAAACAACAAATTCCTAACTTGTGAAATAAGGTTTATATTGTAATATCATAACCAGAAGGGAGAACTTTGTAGCAGTCAGTTTAATAGGAACAGTAAAAAAATATTCCAGGTAGAAGTAACAGTAGGAAGTTGGATATATGAGTAAGGCATTTAAGTTTGGAATTATATAAGTGTACATGAATGTGAGAATCTAAAATGTCTTTATGACTATTATATTGATAGCTATGGAAGTTGGGTAGATCAATAAAGGGAAAAAATAAAATTTGAGGAACAGAGTCTATGCAACTTAGGAAATGATGAAATTAAGGGACTATTTCATTCAGTAATCAAACATTCCAGACATGTTTCATATTTTTGAAAGTGAATAACCTTAAATTTCCTGTTTTTCCAAAGTCATCTTCAAGTTGTTTACATTCAGGGAGATCCATTAGTGATTACTAACACCAAGGCTAACATGGTCAGGACTGTGCTATGTGTGAAATCCCGGTTGAGAATATTCCTCTGGATAATTTTTCACTGAGAACATCTAATATAATTTTAAGGAATTGATTGTTAGGCCCTTAATTACAGTGACAGATGCCAGGAGGTTAAATACAACTGAATGTTCACAAGTCTGAAAACCACTTCAAAAACGATAAAGATAGAGCAAGTATAAAGATAGACCGTTTGTTATTTTAGTGGATCTTTACACCTTTTCCATAAAAATCATATAGATCCAAACAGACCCTTTACACAGCCAGGGAGAATATAAGAATGTGACTGTAAGAAAAAGGGGATATGCAGACAAAACGTAATTTAAGTCATTCAGTTACCCAGTTTGATGACATTCCCTCTGCATACCAAATGTCTCTTGGCCTCAGTGTTAAAGCTGGATTGAGGGAGATCTTTGGCAGGCCATCATTGTCTTAGTGTAATCAGGCACTTAGCAACCCTGACATTGGCTGCTGGCATTCTTTGTTTGGAAACAGCAGTTGATTCCACAATGAACTAGTTGATTGCTAATTTTGTGCTCTAATGCAGAGAAGCAGGGGGCCCCATATTGCACTTAAATCCAGATGTCAGTGTGCTACCAAGATATGTTATTTAAAGATTATTTTCACTTATTTAGTGTTTCTATAGAGATTTTATAGTGTGCATTTTCTCAGACTCTTTGGCTCTCAACTTTCTCCACAGTGATAAACAAAGGTTATAATTACTTCTATACATCTTCCCTGAACTACACAAATATTAGAAAAATGAGCATATTACTTACTGATAGAATTAATGCAATGAATGTAAGTAACATAGCAGAAATCTTATGATGAGACTTAAAGGAGCATAGAAGCTAAAAAGTTTAACATTTGAGGGAGGTTCAGCAGGGAGGGGAGTTTTCCATAGTGTGAGTGAGCCCCAAACAATTAGCTGAAGGACTGGGTAAAATAAAACAATCTGCCTCCCTGAGTAAGAGGGAACTCTTCAGTAAACTACCCACAGGTATCATCTGTACCATCTCCTCTCCTGGGTCTCAAACTTGCTGTCCTATACTACAGAGTTGGAATTGCTAGTCCCCATAATCATTTGTGTCAATTTCTTATAATACATCATATAGATGTAAATATGTAGGTAAAATACATAAATATGTAAATATCTAAATATTATATATAATACATAAATATGATATATATATATGTGTGAAGATATTTATAAATCGTATTACCTTTTACGTAGGGCTTCCCAGGTGGCTTGGGCTTCCCCAGTGGCTCAGAGGGTAAAGAATTCACCTACAATGCAGGAGACACCAAAGACACTAGTTTGATCCCTCCATCAGGAAGATTCCCTGGAGAAGGAAATGGCAATCCATTCCAGTATACTTCCTGGGAAATCCACAGACAAAGGAACCTGACAGGCTAGAGTGCAAAGGGTCGCAAAGAGTTGGACATGACTGAGCAACTAAGCAACATATCCCATGTGGCTCAGTGGTAAAGAATCCACTTACCAATACAAGAGATACAACTTTGATCCCTAGAATCGGGAAGATCCCCTATAGTAGGAAATGGTAACCCACTTCAGTATTCTTGCCTGGAAAATCCCATGGAGAAAGGAACCTGGCAAGCTCAGTCCATGGGATCACAAAGAGTCAGACACAACTGAGCACACAGACATACACACACACACACACCTCTTTTTAATGGTTCTGTTTCTCTGGAGAACAGACTAAAACAGACTCTTTACTTATTTTTCTACCCAGTGTAAATTAGCACTGAAATTCTCAGTCAATTTTACCAACTTTCTTTTCAGTCATTTATGTAGGCCTGAATAAAATTTATCTGTATCCTGCATGCAAAATTTCCATCTACTTACAATGAGTAAGCTCACTGGCAGAAGCTTTCATTCATAAGGATTGCCAAATTTGAGTTCCTGGATCCCTGCCAGATCCTAAGCAATGAGGCAATGCATATTGTAACCCAACGCTGCTGGGGAAGACATCCAGCAAGACAGATGACACGGAGATGACAGCTGCGATATGGCGAGATGAGGAGGGAAACCGCCAGTGCACAGCGTGCAGGAGAAATGCTGCAAGCGCTCACTGAGGCACAACTTCACACAACACGACACAGCAATGGGGTGTGGAGAAACAGCAGTGGACAGGCTGTCTTCGGCAACAGTAATTGTAAATGGGTGACTCATGTGTAGTAAAGGCATCAGTTACTCCACAGGGAGAAGGGAAGTGACACTGCATAAAGGCATCAGCTCTCATAGAAAATAATATTTCCATTAGAAAGGTTGACATTTATGAGGTGTGTAATGGGAATTGGGTGTCCTTGAAGCACATTTATACAAATAAACAACATTGGTACTTCCTTTTTTGTTTTAAATGCAAAGATCAGTTTAGCAAAATAATATTTGTTACTGGGATAGAACAAGCGCTTTTAATTCTATTTTTTATAAGTGAAGTTGCAGAGGTATGCATTTTACCAATATGATGAGGGAAAATCCTTAATGAAATTCTAATTCAATTACATGAGCAGTGCAACAGGTTACTTGGTGTTATTTACATTAAATACTTTTCATTATTTCTCTTTTACGTTGCTTCTCTATTCAAGTGGTAGTAGCTAGCTTTATTGAATTGTATGTTTTGCAGCTTTCAAAAATTATATAACACAATGTTCAATAATGTTTTTCAAAACTATAGGTTATTAAATAAAGAAACTCATACAAGCAGTAGTATGTTAAATGTTTGTATGACATAATGTATGACTATTAAATCTTCTGTTAGTGTCTTTGTGATGTGAGAGTTGCTGAGTAACAAGGAAGTTTCCTATGGAAAATGCCCTAAAACATTATTTTTAGTTCACATAATTCAGCAGTTTAAAGAATTCAAGATACTCTTGGGTTCCTAAAAAGTATTGATATAAATAATATATTGATTTATATCTTTATCAATATAAATGATCTAGGACACTTTGTGGCAATTTTGATTCAGAAAGGATCAAATTTACTAGAAATTTATTTTTTGTCTTTTCTTTTATAGGAAGAATTGAGGGTCCAAAGTTTAGTGCATTTGCCCACGTTATTTAACTTGCAAATGTTACCTTGCAAAAGTGCCATGTGTTTATGACTTTTAACTTTGTTTTTCTTCTCAATGTGAAAATCACCTTTTTTCCTACATTTAAAATACTGATATATAATTTGCTTCCTTGGGATATGTTCCTGTAGTTGCAATAATTAAAAAATGGGACATGGAGGGCTAAAGGGTAGGTGGAAACTATGAATTTAATCTTCATGGGATTCATGACATTGTGGACGCAAAGTAAATACAAAAGACCTCGTTAAAATATAGGAACATGTGGTGGAACAAAGATTTATTGAAGTTAAGAAAATATGAAAACAACATTTCCAACTGAGATTTTCAGGGCTGTTTTACGGAGAAGGTAAAAATTGCCTTAGGATGCAAGAATTGGTAGAGTCTTGATAAAAACTGATTATAACAAGTATTTATCCTTTATTCATCCTCTATACATAATGAGGAAAACATCAATATGTTAAGAACTGACATGAGAATTGTTATTATATTTTGAGAAAATACTTTTAGAAACTTCCTGAGGTAGAAAGTGAAATTAAGAGGACACAGAACCAGCAGGATCCACAGTAATTCACCATGATGGAAGAAGAGGATAATTTTGGAGTTGATCTTAAGCAAGGAGTTAACTTTTAGAATGCTTCTGAGGAGAATTTCTTAGCTTCAATAAAAACTTTTGCTCATAAACTCTCCTAATTTTCAGTTAATGAATTATTATATTTTGTTTGTCATTCACTTTGAATGGCTACTGGATTGATGTATTCCATTGAAGATAAAGTATTTTCAAAATCAGATCCAGCTCTCAGGGGGAATTATTATTATGGCCTTTTCCAGTGAATTCAAAGACATTTGAAAACAGCTTTGACTTACATAGTTCAAAGAATAGAGGTCTGAGCAGCTGTTATAGAAATTGCTCTAGATACTGAAACAGTGGCTGACATCTGAATATGTGTACATGTGTGCAAAAAACTTGTGTTTTGCTATATTTACAAATAAAATGGTATGTTGTTAATAGTAATAATTTCTTGATATGTAGAGATAGTTCAGGTTGTGTCAAAATCAACTATCTTCACGTGATAAAGTATCACTAGAAAAATGTGTTATACATAAACATGTAAAAAGAACTTCAAAATTATCATTGACAATAAAAAAATTCTACATCTGAAAAATATTAGATATATAATTGCATAACTCTGTAATTTCAAAATTGACTTCTCACTCAATAATATTGATAAGTAGATAATTTCTAATTTTGTAAAGCACTATGAATTAATATTATAAACAACAGACTGGTTCCAAATAGGAAAAGGAGTACGTCAAGGCTGTTTATTGTCACCCTGCTTATTTAACTTCTATGCANATTCTGAGAGGGATGGGAATACCAGACCACCTAACCTGCCTCTTGAGAAACCTGTATGCAGGTCAGGAAGCAACAGTTAGAAATGGACATGGAACAACAGACTGGTTCCAAATAGGAAAAGAAATACGTCAAGGCTGTATATTGTCACCCTGCTTATTTAACTTATATGCAGAGTACATCATGAGAAACGCTGGACTGGAAGAAACACAAGCTGGAATCAAGATTGCCGGGAGAAATATCAATAATCTCAGATATGCAGATGACACCACCCTTATGGCAGAAAGTGAAGAGGAGCTAAAAAGCCTCTTGTTGAAAGTGAAAGAGGAGAGTGAAAAAGTTGGCTTAAAGCTCAACATTCAGAAAAAAAAGATCATGGCATCTGGCCCCATCACTTCATGGGAAACAGATGGGGAAACAGTAGAAACAGTGTGAGACTTTATTTTTTTGGGTTGCAAAATCACTGCAGATGGTGATTGCAGCCATGAAATTAAAAGACGGTTACTCCTTGGAAGAAAAGTTATGACCAACCTAGGTAGTATATCCAAAAAGCAGAGACATTACTTTGCTGACTAAGGTCCGTCTAGTCAAGGCTATGGTTTTTCCTGTGGTCATGTATGGATGTGAGAGTTGGACTGTGAAGAAGGCTGAGCACAGAAGAATTGATGTTTTTGAAGCCTGAGCACAGAAGAATTGATGTTTTTGAACTGTGGTGTTGGAGAAGACTCTTGAGAGTCCCTTGGACTGCAAGGAGATCCAACCAGTCCATTCTGAAGGAGATCAACCCTGAGATTTCTTTGGAAGGAATGATGCTAAAGCTGGAGCTCCATTACTTTGGCCACCTCATGTGAAGAGTTGACTCATTGGAAAAGACCCTGATGCTGGGAGGGATTAGGGGCAGGAGGAGAAGAGGACGACCAAGGATGAGATGGCTGGATGGCATCACGACTCAATGGACGTGAGTCTGAGTGAACTCTGGGAGTTGGTGATGGACAGGGAAGCCTGGCATGCTGCGATTCATGGAGTCGCAAAGAGTCGGACACAACTGAGCAACTGAACTGTACTAAATTGAAGTGATGGCTCAGATGGTAAAGCGTCTGCCTGCAATACGGGAGACCCAGGTTCGATCCCTGGATTGGGAAGATCTCCTGGAGAAGGAAATGGCAACCCAATGTAGTCTTCCTGTCTGGAGAATCCCAGGGATGGAGGAGCCTGGTAGGCTACAGTCCATGGGGTTGCAGAGTCGGACACAACTGAGCGACTTCACTTCACTATACTTCATGTTTTAGGCACATGTCCAACTCTACAATCCCATGGAATATAAGCCACCAGGTTCCCCTTGCCATGGAATTCTCCAGGCAAGAATACTGGAGTGTGTAGTCATTCCCTTTTCCAGGACCCAGAGATTAGACTAGGTTCTCCAGCTTTCCAGGTAGGTTCTTTACCATCTGAGCCACCAAGGAAGCCCAAGAATACTGGAGTGGGTAGCCATTCCCTTCTCCAGGGAATCTTTCTGACCCAGGGATCAAACCTGGGCCTCCTGCATTGCAGGCAGATTCTTTACTGTCTGAGCCACTAGGAAAGGCCTAAAGATGCTTCTACTAAAGTGCTGCACTCAGTCAGCATATTTGTAAGCAAATGTAAGCTAATTTGTAAAACTCAGCAGTGACTACAGGACTGGAAAATGTCAATTTTCATTCCAATCCCAAAGTAGGGTAGTGCCAAAGAATGCTAAAGGTACTGTACAGTTGCATTTATTTCATATGCTAGCAAGGTAATGCTCAAAATCCCTCAAGCTAGGCTCCAGCATTGTGTGAGCCAAGAACTTCCAGATGTGTGAACTGGATTTAGAAAAGGCAGAGGAACCAGAGTTCAAATTGCCAACATTTGTTGGATCATAGAGAAGGCAAAATGTTCCAGAAAGACTTCTGCTTCATTGACCATTCTAAAGCCTTTAACTGTGTGGGTACAACAATCTGTGGACCATTCTTAAAGAGACAGGTGTACCAGATCACCTTACCTGTCTCCTGAGAAACCTGTACGCAGGACAAGAAGCAACAGCTTCAACCAGACATGAAACAACAGACTGGTTCCAAGTTGGGAAAGGAGTACATCAAGGATGTATATTGTCATCCTGCTTATTTATCTTATATGCAGAGTAGTCATGTGAAATGCTGGGCTAGATGAAGCATAAGCTGGAATCAAGAATGCCGGGAGAAAAAGCAACAACCTTAGATATGCAGATGATACCACTCTAATGGCAGAAAGTGAAGAACTAAAGAGCCTCTCGATGAAGGTGAAAGAGGAGAGTGAAAAACCTGGCTTAAAGCTCAACATTCAAAAAACTGAGATCATGGCATCCAGTCCTATCATTTCATAGCAAATCAAAAGGGAAAAAATTGAAACAGTGACAGATTTTATTTTCTTGGGCTCCAAAATCACTGAGGATGGTGACTACAGCCATGAAATTAAAAGCTTGCTCCTTGGAAGGAAAGCTATGACAAACTTAGTCAGTATATTAAAAAGCAGAGCCATCACTTTGCCAACAAAGGTCTGTATAGTCAAAGGTATTTTTTTTTTCCCCAGTAGTCATGTACAGCTGTGAGCTGGACCATAAACAAGGCTAAGCTTGGAAGGATTGGTGCTTTTGAATTGTGGTGCTGGAGAAAACTCTTGAGAGTCCCTTGAAGAGTAAGGAGAGCAATCAATCAATCCTATAGGAAATTAACCCTGAATATTCATTGGAAGGATTGATGCTAAAGCTGAAACTCCAATACTTAGGCCACCTGATGTGAAGAGCTGACTCATTGGAAAAGACCCTGATGCTGGGAAAGGTTGAGGACAGGAGGAGAAGGGAGTGACAGAGGATGAGATGGTTGGATAGCATCACCAACTCAATGGAGATGAGTTTGAGCCAACTCTGGGAGATAGTGAAAGATAGGGAAGCCTGGCATGCTGCAGTTCATGGGGTCACAAACAGCTGAATTCAATCAATGACTGAATAACAACAATGTGTTAGGCACAGTTCTAGGTAATTGGGGATATATAGTTAAATTAGACACATGAAGCCTCTGTTCTTCTGCAGACTTGGGGTGGGAAGGGGCAGACCACAAATTTAAAGACAAAAAGGAAAACATGCCATGTGGTGATAATTTTCTGCTATTAAGAAAGAAAAAATGGACTGAGATAGAGTGATTCAATGGCCATTTATATTACATGGTCATAAAGAGCCGTTATGAGGAAGTGATACTTGAACTGAACTTTGAATGGCAGTAAAGACTCAGGAAAGTGAAGATGGAGAGAGGGGACATTCCCAGCAGAGAGACTGACTTGTGCCAAAATTCTGAAAAGAATGAGACTTAGACTGTTTAAAGAGTTTAAAAAGGGCTAGGAGCAAAGGGGAGGTTGGGGTTAAAGATGAATGCAGAGGCTTTGTAAATCATCTTAGAAGTTTGGATTCTATTCTAAATGCAATGGGAAACCACTGGAGAATTCTAATAAAACAGAGATGTTTTAAACATGTCTCCCGGGCTGCTGTGTGGAAAATAGATCATGGAGGTCAAGAATGTTAGACTCTTTTAGTTAAGTCTAAGCTATCTTGGGAAAAAGGAAATCTACTGAGTAATGAAAACCCAGGAAGGGTTGGAGAACAAACTATGGGAAATTCAGAGATATAGCTGGTTCCAGGTAGACACAATGGAAAACCAGATTCTTAGATGCTACCAGGACTCTTTTCTTCTATTTTTTTAATCCTATATGTCTTGTATAAATTTTATTTTCCCTTAATTTAGAGAGAACTATTCCTTTCTTGTTAAACAACATGGCTACAGCTAGCTCTTAAGTTTTATATCTTCATGGCTTCTACCATCAGAATCAATTAAACCTACCTCCCAATAACAGATTGAAATATCTCAGGAGAGGACACTAATTGGCTACTCCTGAGGTAAACTGTATTTGGAGATGAACTCATGGGTCTCACCATATCGATTTTGAGGGACACAAGAGGTAGGATACCAGTGCAGATCCAAAGGGTAGTGGAAGGGGAGGGATTGGACAGGCAAGTCCATAGTGTCATCATCAAATGAAAACACATCCTTAAGAGAGTGGGAAAGAGAAAAGGAGTTCACCAAAGTACCAGTTCTTCTTTGGTGCTGGCAATGAAGCAGTAAACAAAACAGATTAAAATCCCTGTCCTCACAGAGGTTCCGTTCTAGACCTAGTGGTATTTATGGCACCACTAAACAGTGCTCTTTTTTGCTTTGGCTCCATCCCTTCATTCTTTCTGGAGTTGTTTCTCCACTGATCTCCAGTAGCATATTGGGCACTTACCGACCTGGGCATGAGTTTGGGTAAACTCTGGGAGTTGGTGATGGTCAGGGAGGCCTGGTGGTGTGCTGCAATTCATGGGGCCGCAAAGAGTCGAACATGACTGAGCGACTGAACTGAACTGAACTGAACTGAAACAGTGCTTGGTGGTGCTGTTCTAGCAGCTAGAAAGCATAGCAAGGAAGCAAAATAGCCAAAACTTCTCCATCTTGATAGAGCTTAGGGTTGACTGTGAAGTATGAAAGAAGAGGGGACAGGTCTAGGTCTCTTCTGTCATGCCAGGGATAAAAATGAAGAGGAAGGTGATTCTGAAGTTGATTCACCACCCCACCATTCCCGGGCCCTTGTCACCACTGTAAATAGGGCAGCATGAGGAAGGTTTCCTGGGCAGAAACTGCTTTGGTGATAGCACCCTCCCTGTGGCCTGGTATACCAAGCTGAGGCCTGAGCAGAGCACCTCAGCCTTCAGGCTAGTTTTTCTTCTGCAGGCTTTACTTTCCAAGTATGGTAATGCAGGAAGTTCCTATGCTACAGTCAAACTGTTGTGAATCTCCCCTTTTAGTCTAAGTTGGATTTGTAAAACCAGACATTCTGGGCTTAATGCACTGAGGTATTCAGTGCCACATCTGTCAATCAGTTTCAATCACTTGCCAATCAGGTAATAGAGCCAGACCCTGAGAATATGCCCAGGGCAGGAAAAGATCTAATGGTTTGTCTGGCAAATGCATCTTAATCCTCTGTTTTAGTGAAATGTTTTGGGTCAACTAACAAACAGAATTTTACTCAACTTTTTTCTGTTTTGGGGGGAAAAAAGAAAAGGGAAACAGAAATAAAGTCTGATAGAATAAATGGCTGGGTATTTAGATTAGATTGACAGAGCTACATAGTCCGTGTACCCTTCTGAACTAATTGAAGGATTAGACAATTGAGCCTGCAGCTATATTTGTTTTGGTCAAGAGAATTATATATTTGAGCTTCAGTGGTATGCTGACTATGCCCGTGTGGAAATCAGAATGACCAACCAATGTTTTTAAATGTGAATTTTTTTACCTCTCAGCAAAAAGTAAATAGAGAAATAAATGTCAATGAGGTCAAATTTATAGATTTGGGTTCCACTTGGGTCAATAGTACCCTATTCTGGTACTATGGACCTTTGCCACTTGTCGTAGTGATCAATTTGTTGCCTCCAGCTCCAGATCCACACATCATTGATTGATTTGCAACAACAGGGATGAGCCCTTCAAATATTTTCCTTTTTCTTGCCGTACCATGTTAAGCTAGGTTCAAAGAAGGCACTGGCAAGACACTGCAGGAAGAAAAGGTTTTTTCTTCCAGGTACTTTTATGCTTCTTTGGGCAGAGTTCTGTAGCATAGAGGCCTTCTGTAGCCTGCCCAAACAAACAAAGTGTTTTCTACACTGAGAGCCATTTTCATTAATATGCAATCTGTGCAGAAAGCCAAGGCTCTCTACACCATTTGTGCTCTGCTGTTGCCATCTTGAAATAGTTAATACTTTTGGAACAAGGTGCCCCACATTCATTTGGAACTAGGCCCTGCAAAAAAAAATGTAGCCAGTCCTGCTTGCATCTCAGCGTAACTTCCCCAAGCAAGGCTCCTGCAGCACCTGGTTCCTGCATGCCACTGTGGTCAGTAGTACACAGTGTCCAACAACTTCCAGCAGTACCCTCAGATGCAGTTTAATAGTAGGCTCCTTCCATGTGAAGAACTTCTTAGCACCCTAGATTCGAAGTGTTTTCTGGTCCCATTTTGCTATGGGCTTCTTTTCACATGAAGATATTGAGTCCTCTCTCAGCACTGGGCTTGACAAAATGGGTGTCAAACTTCTAAGGGATGGGATAGGAGCAGAGTAAATCTGACACTAGGTCCCTGAGGACTACAGTGGAAATCAAGCAGTCCTGGAAAGGAGGGGCAAAGCAACAAATGGAACATCAACGGAGGGAAGCATAAAAATAACTTAGGGATTAGGAGCAGTTAAGCATTGGGCCTCCCAGGTGGCACTAGTGGTAAAGAGCCTGTCTGCCAATGCAAGAGACATAAGAGACATGGATTTGACTCCTGGATTGGGAAGATCCCCTGGAGGAGGAAATGGCAGCCTATTCCAGTATTCCTCCCTGGCGAATCCCATGGACAGAGGAGCCTGGCAGACTACAGTCTATAGTGTCACAAAGAGTTGTACACAACTGAAACAATTTATAACATAACATCACATCACATCACATCACATCACATCACATCACATCACATCTTCCCTTGTAGCTCAGTCGGTAAAGAAACTGCCTGCAGTGCAGGGGACCCAGGTTCGATCCCTGGGTTGAGAAGTTCCCCTGGAGAAGGAAATGGCAACCTACTCCAAAATCCTTGCCTGGAAAATCTCATGGACAGAGGAGCCTGGTGGACTGCAGTCTATGGGGTTGCAAAGAGTCAGGCATGACTGAGTGACTAACACTTAACACTTACAACATATCATACCATAAAACATAACATAACATCACATCACATAAGACTTGGTAGCAATTCCTCCAATGGGAGGAACCATTGGAACTGCATGAGAGTATGTTGGAAACCACTTCTGGTGATATCAGTTGCTTCAGAGGCTTTGATATCCTAACTATAAAGGACAGAACATTCTGATCATCTGTCTTAACACGTTCAAATACAGATGCCAGAATAGACTCTTCTAGCTTGTCCTATCTGTCTCTCTGCACCTCTTTCTCTTCTTTCATGCTGGGGGAATCTGATGCTTTTGTTCCATCTTCACGAATAGGCAACACCAGCATGAGATAAAACCCCTACACTCTCAAATGAACTGAAATAAAATGCTGATTAGTGAAGAACAAATCACTTTCTATAATTTATGATATCTTTAATTCAAATGTGTCAACTTGTATTTTATATTTGCATTAGCTGAGTTTGATGACCCCAGGTTTTCAAAATAGTTACAAATCTCAATCCCTTGTAGCTAGCTTCCCCTCTATTGAAATGTGGTTGAGAAATAGTTTTATATACACTGGAAACTTCTTAGGAGCTTTAGCAAATGAAATGCCATTGTTATGTATCAGTACAGTGACCAGTTTCCTATCTTATTGTAATCTGAGGCTGTAAAAAATTGCTTTTTTGTGTATTTTATTGCCATAAATGATAATGTGATTAAAGAGTTTCTGGGACTTAAAGTTTGCAACGTGAAAAAATTTTATGCTAACCACATTTGAAATTGGATAAATATCTAAAGTGTGTTTCTACTTTTAAATTTCCACATTCTTTTCAAAAGGCAGCAAAAGTAAAGACAACAAGCAAATTAAAACATAAGAAAAAAATGGAACAAATAAAATTAAACTACATGAAATATATTCAGCGATAGAGTGAGTGAAAGTAGTTCAGTCATGTCCAACTCTTTGTGACCCCATGGACAGCAGCCCACCAAGGCTCCTCTGTCCTTGGGATTCTCCAGGCAAGAACACTGGAGTGGGTTGCCATTTCCTTCTCCATATATATATATATATATATATATATATATATACTGAATTGTAGCCAGATTCAAGACATTATAGACAATTTTGTGCTGTAATTAGATACACAATTTTGAGTCATTCCAATCGCTAAAGCACTAACATCTTAATATATGGTATGTGCCTAATTATTTTGCTTTCAAGACTCAGAAGTATCTGGCTGTTGCTGCTGCTGCTAAGTCACTTCAGTTGTGTCCAACTCTGTGCGACCCCATAGACAGCAGCCCACCAGGCTCCCCTGTCCCTGGGGTTGCCATTTCCTTCTCCAATGCATGAAAGTGAAAAGTGAAAGTGAAGTCGCTCAGTCGTGTCCGACTCTTCGAGATCCCAGGGACTACAGCCTACCAGGCTTCTCTGTCCATGGGATTTTCCAGGCAAGAGTACTGGAGTGGGGTGCCATCGCCTTCTCCAATCTGGCTGTTACCAGTGCTCAAAGTAGTAAATATCAATTTCAATTTCAATATTTGAGTATTCATCTATCAATAAATTATTCTGAATAATGAAGGGGTTACTTGTTTTCCATATATTTTTAGCCATATTTGAAAACAATTTATAAAGACAAAAAATCTAGAAGTGTTACAAAAGTGATCTCATATTTAATGTCCATGATTATTTCTAATTTGAGGATATTTTGAAACTCTTAAAAAATAAGGTTACATTTTTGATAAACACTATCTTGTAGATAATTCATTTTTTCCAAATCTGTGCTTTACATCTTTAGTTGTGCTACATATGTCTTTCTTCAATCCTGGAATATGCTTAAGTATTATCTTTTTAAAAATTTCATTTTTATGCCATTCAACCAGTGTCTTATTCTGGAATTTATATTAAATGTATGTTGAAACCTTTGGATTAATTCCATCTTGCTTGACTATTTTTTCATGCTGTTTATTCTGTTTATATTTTGATGCTACATTCTGGAACAGCTTCTTAATACTTTCTTTTTATTTACTTATTCTTTCTTCAACTATGTTCAGTTTAGAGTTTAACATGTGATATAATAAATTTTAATTATTTTTTTATATTTTCATTTTCTTGATTTAATTGGTTCTTTTTTCATATCTACCTGACCTTGTATAATCTGTTTTATGATCTTTTCTTTTTTTTAAAGCAGTGGAGAGTTTTCTGTTTGTTTATTATTCTTTGGCATTAATTTCCACATTGTGGTGGTATTATCTTCATTTCATTTGTATTGAATTAATCTCCCAAATAGATTTTACTGACATGGCCTTTCTTTTTCACTTGTTTCCTCTTTCACTTCCTCCCTTCTTCCTCCTTCTTCCCCTAAACTCTTCTCTGATATGCTTGCCTCATGGTGGTCTCCTAAGTTCAGTTCAAATCTAGGTCTTGAACTGATAACTCAGTTCTGATACCCCACAGTGCTATTAGATATTTCTATTTCTCAGATTTGGTCACCAAATATTTGATGAGTTGGACCAGATCTAACTCAACAATCTTACTCCCTGTGAGATGTGGACCTTGTCTACATTCAGCTGCAGTATTCTTCAGATTATTATCTTAAGTGGAATTTGATAATATGGGAGGTAAGTGGAAAGGGTCTTACTTGTTCCCAAGCAGTGAACCTTCTTTTGGCTTCCTGCCTCCTGAGGGTGCATTTTAAGTTCTTGTTTCTCCGCAGAGGTTCAAATGAACTCTGTAAAGCTTTGGGCTCCCCTGGTGGCTCAGATGGCAAAGAATTTGCCTACAATGCAAGAGACTTGGGTTTGATCCCTGATTTGGGAAGATCCCCTGAAGTAGAAAAAGGCAGCCCACTCCAGTATTCTTGCCTAGAGAATTCCATGGATAGAGAAGCCTGGGACCTGTGTCCCTAGAAGGGGTGCTTAGTTGTTCAGTTGTATCTGATTCTTTGTGACCCCATGGACTGTAGCCCATCAGGCTACTCTGTCCAGAGGATTCTCCTGGAGGGCTACAACCCATGAGGTCACAAAGAGTCAGACACTACTGAGTGACTAACACTTCACTTTCACTTTAAAGAATGGATTTGAATCACATTCTTGACAAGCAGTCTCAAGATCTTGAGTATTATATTTCTAGAGCTCATGCGTGTGTGTGTGTGTGTGTGTATGTGTAGTTTTCATTTAAGGTTGAGGTTAAATGACATAATATGTTAATGGATTCAAATTGGAATGTCATCCACAAGTAGTATAATTCAGTCACCCAAGAATCATTTAGTCACCACATACCAAGTAGAACTCTGGTTTCTGTGGGTACAGAGAAAAATAAGGTAGAGGCCCCTCCTCAATGCTTCCTTAGGCCCATAGAGGAAACAGATTGATAACCTCCCTTGTTCTTGACTTTGCTGCAAGTTTGACCTATGTGATCTCTACTGAGTGTTGAGATTTTAGGAATTCAGTTCAGTTCAGTTCAGTCACTCAGTCATGTCCGACTCCCCATGAATCACATGCACACCAGGCCTCCCTGTCCATCACCAGCTCCTGGAGTTCACTCAAACTCACATCCATCGAGTCAGTGATGCCATCCAGCCATCTCATCCTCTGTCGTCCCCTTCTCCTCCTGCCCTAAATCCCTCCCAGCATCAGAGTCTTTTCCAATCAGTCAACTCTTTGCATGAGGTGGCCAAAGTGCTGGAGTTTCAGCTTTAGCATCATTCCTTCCAAAGAACACCCAGGACTGATCTCCTTCAGAATGGACTGGTTGGATCTCCTTGCAGTCCAAGGGACTCTCAAAAGTCTTCTCCAACACCACACTTCAAAAGCATCAATTCTTCGACACTCAGCTTTTTTCACAGTCCAACTCTTACATCCATACATGACCACTGGAAAAACCATAGCCTTAACTAGACGGACCTTTGTTGGCAAAGTAATGACTTTGCTTTTGAATATGCTATCTAGGTTGGTCATAACTTTCCTTCCAAGGAGTAAGCGTCTTTTAATTTCATGCAGTCACCATCTGCTGTGATTTTGGAGCCCCCAAAAATAAAGTCTGACACTGTTTCCACAGTTTCCCCATCTATTTCCCATGAAGTGATGGGACCAGATGCCATTATCTTAGTTTTCTGAATGTTGAGCCTTAAGGCAACTTTTTCACTCTCCTCTTTCACTTTCATCAAGAGACTTTAGTTCCTCTTCACTTTCTGCCATAAGGGTGGTTTCATCTGCATTACTATGGTTCAAATCAGTTCAGTTCAGTCACTCAGTCATGTCCGACTCTTTATGGTCCCGTGGACTGCAGCAAGCAAGATTCCCTGTTCATCACCAACTCCAGGAGCTTGCTCAAACTCATGTCCATTGAGTCAGTGGTGCCATTCAATCATCGCATCCTCTGGCATCCCTTTTCCTCCTGCCTTCAATCTTTCCCAGCATCAAGGTTTTTTTCAAATGAGTCAGTTCTTTGCATCAGGTGGCCAAAGTATTGGAGTTTCAGCTTCAGCATGAGTCTTTCCAATGAATCTTCAGGACTGATTTCCTTTAGAATTGACTGGGTGGATTTCCTCACGTTCCAACAGACTCTCAGGAGTCTTCTCCAACACCACAGTTCAAAAAGATCATTTCTTCAGTACTTAGCCTTCTTTATGGTCCAACTCTCACATCCATACATGACTACTGGAAAAACTATTGCTTTGACTAGATAGAACTTTGTGGGCAAAGTAATGTCTCTGCTTTTTAATTGCTGTCTAGTTTGGTCATGGAATTTCTTCCAAGGAGCAAGCATATTTTAATATCATGGCTGCAGTCATCATCTGTAGTGATTTCGGAGCCCCAAAAAATAAAGTCTGTCACTGTTTCCACTGTTTCCCCATCTATTTCCCATGAAGTGATGGGACCAGATGCCATGATCTTAGTTTTCTGAATGTTGAGCTTTAAGCAAGCTTTTCACTCTCCTCTTTCACTTTCATCAAGAGGCTCTTGAGCTCTTCTTCACTTTCTGCCATAAGGGTAGTATCATCTGCATATCTGAGATTATTGGTATTTCTCCTGGCAATCTTGATTCCATCTTCTGCTTCATCCAGCCTGGCATTTCACATAATGTACTCTGCATATAAGTTAAATAAGCAGGGTAACAATATACTTCCTTGACATACTCCTTTCCTGATTTGGAACCAGTCTGTTGTTCCATGTCCAGTTCTAACTGTTGCATCTTGACTTGCATACAGGTTTCTCAGGAGGCAGGTATGATGATCTGTTATTTCCATTTCTTCAGGAATGGTCCACAGTTTATTGTGATCCACACAGTCAAAGGCTTTGGCGTAGTCAATACAACAGAAGTAGATGTTTTTCAGGAAATCTCTTGCTTTTTCTATGATCCACCAGATGTTGGCAATTTGATCTCTAGTTCCTCTGTCACTTGTAAATCAGCTTGAACCTCTGGAATTTCACAGTTCACATACTGTTGAAGCCTAGCTTGGAGAATTTTCAGCATTACCTGGCTAGTGTGTGAGGTGAGTGCAATTGTCTAGTAGTTCGAACATTCTTTGGCATTGCCTTTCTTTGGGATTGGTATGAAAACGGACCTTTTCAAGTCTCATGGCCACTGCTGGGTTTTCCAAACTTGCAGGCATATTAAGTGCAGCCCTTTCACAGCATCATCTTTTAGGATTTGAAATAGCTCAGCTGGAATTCTATCACTTCCACTAGCTTTGTTTGTACTGATGCTTCCTAAGGCCCACTTGACTTCACACTGCAGGATGCCTGGCTCCCAGTGAGTGATCACAGCATCATGATTATCTGTGTCATTAAGATCTTTTTGGAGTAGGTCTTCTGTGTATTTTTGCCACCACTTATTATCTTCTGCTTTTGTTAGGTCCATCCCATTTCTGTCCTTTATTGTGCCCATCTTTGCATCAAATATTCCCTTTGTATCTCTAATTTTCTTAAAGAGATATCTAGTCTTTCCCATTCTATTGTTTTCTTCTATTTCTTTGCACTCATCACTGAAGAAGGCTTTCTTACCTCTTATCACTATTCTTTGGAACTCTGCGTTTAGATGGGTATATTTTTCCTTTTCTCCTTTGCTTTAGCTTCTCTTCTTTTCTCACCTATTGGTAAGGCCTCCTCAGATAACCATTTTGCCTTTTTGCATTTCTTTTACTTGTTGATAGTTTTGATCACTGCCTCCTATACAATGTTATGAACCTCTATTTATAGTTCTTCAGGCACCCTGTCTATAGATTCCTTGAATCTATTTTTTGCTTCCACTGTATAATGGTCAGGGATTTGATATAGATCATGCCTGAATGGTCTAGTGGTTTTCCCTCCTTTCTTCAATTTAAATCTGAATTTTGAAATAAGGAGTCATGATCTGAGCCACAGTCAGCTCCTTGTCCTGTTATAGCTGATTGGCAGCAAAGAATATAATCAATTTAAATCTGGTATTGACATCTGGTGATATCCATGTGTAGAGTCTTCTCTTGTGTTGTTGGAAAAGGGTGTTTGTTATGACCAGTGTGTTCTCTTGTCAAAGCTCTGTTACCTTTGCCTTGCTTCATTTTGCACTCCAAGGCCAAGTTTGCCTGTTACTCCAGGTATCTCCTGACTTCCTACTTTTGCATTCCAGTCTCCTATAATGATAAGGACATATTTTGGGGGTGTTAGTCTAGAAGGTCTTATATCTTTATAGAACCATTCAACTTCAGCTTCTTCAACATTAATGGTTGGGACATAGACTTGGATTACTGTAATACTGAAAGGTTTTCCTTTGAAACAAACAAACAGATTATTTATTTATTTATTTATTTAATTTTTGAGATTGCTTCCAAGTACTGCATTTCAGACTCTTTCATTGACAGTGAAGGCTACTTCATTTCTTCTAAGGGATTCTTGCCCACAGTAGTAATTGTAATGGTCATCTGAATTAAATTTGCCTATTCCAGTCCATTGTAGTTCATTGATTCCTAAAATGTCTATGTTCACTCTTGCCATCTCCTGTTTGACTACTTCCAATTTACCTTGATTCATGAACCTAACATTCCGGGTTCCTATCCAATATTGTTCTTTACAGCATCAGACCTTACTTCCATCACCAATCACATCCACACTGAGTGTTGTTTTTTCTTTGGCTTGGCCTCTTCATTCCTTCTGGAGCTATTTCTCCACTCTTCTCCAGTGCCATATTGGGTACCTACCAACCTGGAGAGTTCATCTTTCATTGGTTCAGGTGGTTCAATAAGTAAAAGCATTTGCAATGGACATTCATGAAATGTTCTCATCAAGTTTGTGATGGCAATTACTTAAGAACACGAGAGGGTAAGGGCACATATGCATGTCAAAGGATTGCATGGATTTGATCAGCACAACTGAAAGAGTTCAGCTTTCTCTCATCTGCTCCCCCATATCAGCACAGCTTCTGAAATGCTTATGAAAATAACTGAAACTTTAAAACTCTAGTTTGTTTGTCTTTTAATTTAAAGAAATAAGACCTAGACAGGATTAGTAAGAAGTGCTCAGATTAATTTTATTAGCAAAATATAGTGAGTCAGAAGGGAGAAGCACTGTCAGGAGGATCAGAAGCTGTGCCCAACATGTGCTGTTTTTACCCATTTTTAACTTTTACTTGTACTGTCTTTATAAAATGGTAAGGAAGAAGGAAAAGACAGATGAAGTAGAGCAAAAGACTGAAACACAAAAGTGATTGCAGAGGGAGGAATTATTCCGTAAAACAAAAAGCAGAGAGTTTATTTAGGAGAAGGAAGAAAATGAGACATGAGTTCTGAAAGAAAATAAAAGCAGACCAGGGACAAATGAATTGTCTTCTCCTTCACACAAACAGAGTATTCTATGTACAATACCCTCCTTTTACTTGCTTGTCACCATCATATATAGTCAAGAGAAAACATACCAGAAAACATCCACCTACTTTTCAATACAAGCAGAAGGATAGCTCCCAAATAAACTCATCTTTCATTCTCCCTGTAAGTCTTAAACAGATTCATCCTCTGAAGAATAAAATTTGTGGAATCTAAGAGTAAAACAATAATCTGGGAAAAAAGTAAGGAGAAAAAGGGCAAAATTTTCTTTTGTTTGCAAATCTAGTGTATTAATTGCATTCCTGAGAGACTTTCTGGACAGAGCCTCTGGTAAACAAATTAGATATAAACCGAAGGCGAGGGCACCAGGGTCACTGTGGTGAGGGAACATCAAGTGACAGGCGCTGGGACCCCCGATGCATGGCTTGCAGAGCAGATGTTCGCAAGGATGCGGTGATTATTGAACTGGTAATAAAAAAGCATCAGCTTACAGGCAGCCACGATGGATGCTGGTAATTATAAAGCATCCCCTGGGAAGAAAATGACACAAGTCAGCCACAACTCTGCAATCACCGGGGCATAATTAAAGCTCCAGTAACAGTTGTTAATAGGGTGCAAATAAAACAGGGGGAAAACTTGAACACAACCTTTTATTTCCCCTTTTTAAAAAGAGATGGAAAGGGCAAAGTAATTACAGGGATAGCAGATTTTATAATTTTGCTTCACATCATAAAACAAAGGGTTGATGGTCATTGATGTTTAAAATATGGGAACCCAAACACACCTATATATATATATATATATACACCAAGGGGGAAAAAATTGTGTTTGCTCTTTGAATATGTAGTATGTGGGGGAGAACAGATTTTTAAACAGAATGTTTATATTCTAATTTTCAAAATGGTAGAAATACAAATATGTAAAGAAAACGGAATACATGTAAATATTTGGCCATTTCATCCTTTCCGGAAGATCTGTAGTGGTATAATGTGCCAAGCTATATGATACTGTTGGTTAAAATGGTTTAGATATTGTTAAATAAAGTCAGCAAATCACTTACAGTGTTGAAAGTGTCACTTTTTCACAGAATGCTGCCAGCCACTCCCTAACCTAAAACATCAAGCAAAACAGGGCTCATTTTCCATGGGCTAAATCACTGATGCTATTTGCCAGAAGAGCTCCAAAGAAAAATGCATCTATACCCATTGCGACCCAGTTGCCTGGGCAATTGGGCAACTAACTATGCATCTGGATGTGCATTACCAATTAGGCCTATGTATAGATCTATTTGAAGAGGCAGATGGATAGTATGATGAGAAGGAAAGGAACTCTTGTAAGTTCCTATCTAGCCAGCTTTCCATTCATGGATATTTATAAGATTAGGTTTAAAGGGATGACAAATGTAAAAAACTCACTCTATATTCTTGGGCTAAACTTCATGTGAGAAGTATATGAATACCCATATGTGTCACTTTTCAATAAATTGTAGGAAATGAGGGGAAAGAGAAAAACAATGTTCAGTAAAAACTCCCATTTATGGATTTTAACATGGTCACAATTATCTGAAAAGCTTTCTCCTGCTTTCTTTCAGTACTTGGAGAGCTGGCCAATTAAAACATAACTAAATACTAATGTATTTAGTATGGAATGCATAAAGAATAAATTATGTTTCCAACATGAACATAGATTTCTAGAATTGAAAGGACCTGACAGCTTATGGCCCTAATTACCCTTAAATGCCTACTGTTTGCAATATACCTAGTAACCATAAAATGTACTAAGAGACAGTATCTGCTCCATAGAAGACTCAAAACAGACACATGAAAAGTTAGCAGATGTAAAAAGGGAAGTCCTTGACTTATGGATCCTCAGGTCATGAAAATTAAAAAGCTTCACAAGTGACTTCTGTTATGAAAAGAAAGATTCAGTGGCACAGGACATACAATCCTAGGACTAAGACATTAAAAAAATGTGAGTATTTCAGCTTTTGGGGGATGAGGCTTCCTTTAATTGAGAATTAGTTCCTAAAGAAGGATAAAATACACAATTGTAGGGCCTATCCTGAGAGGAGTAGAATGAAGTATGGGGGAGAGAGAGAAAAAGGGAAATCCTGTCCTCAACTGAGGGGGGAGCAGTGAAGAGTGTTCTGCAAGTGGTGCCAAATTCTGTCAAAAAAAAAAAAAAAGGAGGGGGTTTATAATCAAATGAGTGGAAAATGCTGTTTGGTTCATTTCCCTTTTGGAGATCCACAATCACATTAGCTTATTAAATGCTCTGATCAAATCCCACAACAGACTAAATATCATACTTGTTAAGTGTACAGCTTGACTTTGGATCTAAATGGTCTTAGTTTGAACCTCAACCCTACTAAAAACTTGGGAAGTTATTCAGCCTATCAAAACAGTAATTAAGCAAGAAAGTTCCAGAAAAACATCTACTTTTGCTTTATTGACTACAAAGCCTTTGACTGTGTGGATCACAACAAACTGTGGAAAATTCTGAAAGAGATGGGAATACCAGACCACCTGATCTGCCTCCTGAGAAATCTGTATGCAGGTCAGGAAGCAACAGTTAGAACTGGACATGGAACAACAGACTGGTTCCAAATCAGGAAAGGAGTACATCAAGGATGTATATTGTCACCCTGCTTATTTAACTTCTATGCACAGTACATGATGCAAAATGCAGGGCTGGATGAGTGAAGCACAAGCTAGAATCAAGTTGCCAGGAGAAATATCAATAACTTCAAATACTTAGATGACACCACCCTTATGGCAGAAAGCAAAGAAGAGCTCAAGAGCCTCTTGATGAAAGTGAAAGAGGAGAATGAAAAAGTTGGCTTAAAACTCACTCAGAAAATGAAGATCATGGCATCTGGTTCCATCACTTCATGGCAAATAGATGGGGAAACAATGGAAACAGTGACAGTCTTTATTTTGGGGGGCTCCAAAATCAGTTCAGATGGTGACTGCAACCATGAAATTAAAAGATGCTTACTCCTTGGAAAGAAAGTTATGACAAACCTAGACAGCATATTCAAAAGCAGAGACATTACTTTGCCAATAAAGGTCCATCTAGTCAAGGCTATGGTTTTTCCAGTGGTCATGTATGGATGTGAGAGTTGGACTATAAAGAAGGCTGAGCGCCAAAGAATTGATGCTTTTGAACTGTGGTGTTGGAGAAGACTCTTGAGAGTCCCTTGGACTGCAAGGAGATCCAACCAGTCCATCCTAAAGGAGATCAGTCCTGGGTGTTCATTGGAGAGACTGATGTTGAAGCTGAAACTCAATACATTGGCCACCTGATGCGAAGAGCTGACTCATTTGAAAAGACCCTGATTCTGGGAAAGATTGAGGGCAGGAGGAGAAGGGGAGGACAGAGGATGAGATGGCTAGATGGCATCACTGACTCGATGGACATGGGTTTGGGTAGACTCCGGGAGTTGGTGATGGGCAGGGAGGCCTGGCGTGCTGTGGTTCATAGGGTCACAAAGAGTCAGACATGACTGAGTGACTGAACTGAATGGAACTGAACAAAAAACTGAAGATATACTATCTTTGGAAGGGATAAATAAGTTTGAAGCACTCACCCTGTGAAGGAATCCTGTGGTCCAAGTTACCACTGTCTGTCTCTTAAAACTTAATCATGTCATAACCTAAATACATTTCCTTACTTATCTTTATATTCTTAATAACTTCCCCAAGGCTTCAAATAATGCATTTGAACCCTTCTTTAGATGGGAAGGAAGATGAGTCTCCTATTTTCCTTCAATCTGTTTCAGGAGCCTTTACTTCTACTCTTATTTTTTTCTGTTTTCTTGTTTAACTCTCTCCTGTCTTTTGCCTGGATTATAGCCCTGGTGGCTCAGACAGTAAAGCGTCTGCCTACAATGTGGGAGAGCCGGGTTCAATCCCTGGGTCCAGAAGATCCTCTGGAGAAGGAAATTGTAACCCACTCCAGAATCCTTGCCTGGAAAATCCCATGGATGGAGGATCGTGGTAGGCTATAGTCCATGGGGTCACAAAGATTTGGACACGACTGACCGACTTCATTTTCTTTCTTTCTCCTTTGCCTAAAGTATAGAAATATAGAAAGAAGAAGAAAGTGAACAGGGGAGTTGATTGGGGTGAAGGCAAAAGGGAAATTGAGAAAGTTTTGGAAGATAGGTTACATGCAGTCATGTTTTTGTCATTTTTCTTAATTTCAAAACAAATGAAAAGAAAAATAATCTCACATAACTTACTCCAAAACTTCTCAGGATGATGATAGAATTTAGAAACAAATTAGAATAAATGTGCTAATGGGACAAAGAGAAATTCCTCAAAGAATATTATATAAATGCAGACAACTTTTAGTATATTTGCTATAAATTCAAGGATTTTTGTCCATTTTTTAAAAAAAGTAAATTTTTTATAGATATTATATACAGTGTTTGTGAATAGCAGTTTTTAACTATTATATAAATCAGTACTTAACAATCTGTTTTAGATTTTAAGTAGTCCTAGGATTAAATATATTATTTTTAGGAAAGGCTTTGAATATTTTAGAATAATTATAATCTCTCTAAATAATGGACAATTCTATAAATTTCTTTTGTTTTCACAGTAGTTCAACATAAAGCAGACTATTTTGACATCATAGAAATAAGAGCTAGAAATGAAAGAAGAGAAAAGATAGATCAGATTATTTTCAATTTTTTAAAGTGTTTCAAGAAGTGCTCTTGCAGATTTTTGTTCTCATTGTCTACAATATCAACCACTCAGTGGCTTAGGATTCTTGCCAAAAATTTTAACCAAATTTGTTTTGAATATCTAATAGAATTTCTTCGTAGCTGATTTATTTTTAAATCTTCCTCTGGGAATTTTTGCTCTATTATTATTTTTTTTAATTATATGTACCTCTCTTGAATGTTACTAATTTCCAGGTTCACAGTATGAAAGAACATTTGCTTGTCCTAGAAAGAGCTGGAAGAAAAATGGTAATCAATTCCTCCTTATACTAGTGAATTTTTTAATAGTACTGCATTTTTCTAACTGATGGAGTAATATGTATTCATTCCTTCCTTTTGGTCAACAAAGGTAATGACCATTTTTTATATTTCAGTGACCATAAAAGGTACTGAGGATGTAGTGAGAATTAGTACAGTCCCAACCACAAGAAACTTCAAGTCGATGGCATATTAAGAAAACTCATTGTGCTATTTTTTGCTGTTACAATGGCATGTATAGGGTGCCATGGGAGCAGACAGAGTAAGGAAGCCTTGGTAGAAAAGCTCCTATTTAAGTTGAATCTTAAAGGACTAACTGGAAATGCAGAATAGGTGGATTGTGTGTGGAACTGATAAGGATGACTCCCTGCCTCCTTCCTGGCCCTTCTCTCTTTTCTAGATATTCTTACTTCCTAAGTCATCTCCAGTTACATGACTGTCAATTCCATTTATATTCATGAGATTACTACGTTTATACTTTAGCTCTGACCTTTCTACTGAGTTCTAAATTCTTACTTGTTTATCTAATATTGCACCTGAATATTTAACACCACATTTTGCATACTTAGTAATCTGGAAGTTAAGTTGTTGGATTGCTCTGTATCTAATTGAACCAGTCTCAGAACAGGTCAATTCAGTTAAAACAGTTATGTCTCATTTCTGGAGACAATGATGAAGATGCGCCTCAAAGTTAGGCCTTTATTGTATGAGCAAGCAATCATGTATTTAATAAGAGGCATTTCTATGGGAACTAGAGAAAACCAAAGGTCACGTTTGAGGCAGAAGATTAACCCAGTCTGGTCCAGAGGGCAGCCAGAAGAAAGAAGAGATTTTCAGATGGAGGGATGAAAGTACCTTTTGCAGTTTGAATGTCTCTGATGGTGTCATTTGGTGTTCATGTAAACTTTCTGAGTGGCCCACACAGCAGCCGCACAAAGGTTGTCTAAACATGGCTATTATTGCAGTTTCTCTGGGGTTTATGTCAAGAGGTTTATAGTCAATTCGCAAGGGAAAAAGGTATTTTTTTTTTCTCCTTAGAAATTCCAAGTCAAAAGAAATTTTGGGAGAAAATAGGGAGAAAATCAGAAATGTTTGGAATTTATTAGAGAGATATTTGAGAAATTAGAAGAATTTGATATCCAACTGAACTTACAGATAGAAAAGAAAACCTGAAAGACAATTAAAAGAAATAAAACCTGATATATCCACAAGTGTATATTATAGTTACTATGGAGACATATTTTTTCCTCTCTAAAATCATCCTTATTACATCAAAGAAAGCCAAAGTAAGACTGATTTGTTTGCAAAACAGATCTAATTCCAGTAAGCCTGGCCTGCTTATTTCTGTAAGTGAAGCAAGAATAATGATTTGACCATATAGGCTCTTTTAAATCTGGTTTGCTGGAACTTTTTGTACGCAATCTCTTATAGAACTTTGAAAAGTTTCTGAAGGCCAAGAAAACATGTCAAGGACTCAACATTAGTTTTTGCCTACAATATATACAGATTTGGGTGAATTATTTTCTTCTTGAAGGCCCTCAAATATCTTGAGATTCCTGTACCAGCCAGGAAGTGACCTCTCTTACTTGGTTAGACTGTTTGGAGTCCTGTACAAAAGGTACCACACTGTGTTTATGAAAGGTTTTACTGGCTTCATAGTCAACCTTAGTTCCTTAAAGCTGTCTGCCATATCTGATTTTATGCACGTCGTTCTCAAATATGACATTCCATTGAAGCCCTTGATAATATAACCAAGGTTTCCAATTGTGTCCTATTACAAGGAGAATACAGTTTTGTTGAACTTATGCAAATAAATATTAATTATTGCCATGAAAAATAAGAATAGTCAGAGTTTTCAAATTCTAGAGGGATTAGGAAGGGAGAAAAAATAATTGCTTTGTTCACAAATTTACACTTTACCAAATTGCTCTAAGTAATAGTTAACTTAAGAGAAATAAAAAACATTTTCTTAAATCTAGGGAAAAAAATTAAAGAACCATCAGTTTTGTCCAAAATGTTATAAAAATTATAGTCATCCTCATCAGTTCATTCAGTCTCATGTTATTATTTCTTATTTTGCTTGAATCTAGTTTTTCCATTTGTTCTGAAAACTCTTAACCAGTTTAGTTTTAAAATCTTAAAGTTAATGGAAACCTTTACTTGCCAGAATCTTTTCCATCTCCTTGAAGATGAAGTGTATTTTCAGAAGCATCAAACAATAACTGTAAATGACAAAGGACTCAAAAATGGTCATGATTAATGATCTGATGAGAGTTTGTGTTAATGCAATTGACAAGGAAATTTGGTTACTTCTATAGCACATACAACATTTTAAGATAGCTAGAATTATAAGTAATTACTTATACAAGGGCCTCTAATTTCTAGCAATTTCATGCAATATATAGAATATATATGTCACTATACAACAACATAAGGAAGATCTAGTATTACTTCTTATTTGACAAAGTTTCCCATATAATTTAGCATATCAAATAAGCCTAGTTAGCTTAGCATTTCTTTCCTTCTTTCTTTTTTTAATAAAGAGAATAAAGAACTCTTTGAAACATTCCAAGAGCTTTCTGGAAAAATCCCAAAGTTAGTTTGAAGTTGAAAATACTTCATTTAGAATTTCAATTTTGGAAGTTTGTTATAAATATCAAAAGATTTGAACACATGACTAAGGGTTACAGATTATTATAAAACAATACTTAGTTATCTATCTATTTAACTAGAGTGACAGATTTCAAAGGCAACTACAGCTGGGCAAAATTTAGCTCTTTTAAAATGGATAAGATTCAGTTTCTTTAAAGTAGTCAAATATCAAATTAAGACAACACAAAACACGGAAACTATTTTGATAAGACATGAAATTTTTGCTTTCTAGGCAAATTACTTAAAATGCGAAGAAAAAATCTTTCATATCAGCTAAGAGCAGATCAATAGTCCAATAGAACTTTGAGCTTTTAGAAGATGAAATAAAATCAAGTTTTTAGTTTCAGAAAAGTAAACTATAGCTTTTAAAGATTATTTTTCAAACCCCATATAATAATAATTTTTAGGAACTTGACTGTGCAAGGTAAAATTCACTTTTTCTTGCTTTCTTTCCAACTTTCTATGTCATTTTGTTCTTTACATTACTCTTCCCTATTCTAAAATAACCATTTTTACTTTAGGAACAAATTACCTCTTTACTCTAAACAATAATGTATCTTTATACCTGATACTTTTTCTAACCCCCAAACACTTCTACTTTTGCTTATTATTTCTAGTAGTTTTAGTTAACTAGTTCTAGTTAACACATGTTAACTAGAATCCTTTACCTTTAAAAACTTTAATTTTTAGTGAAAACTAAGAAGTAGACAATTATAAAATGTCTGTTATACTGTATTTTTTAGATTGGCAAGTTTATGGATACATTTTATTATTTCTAGACACATGCATCTTTTTAAAAAATGTCTTCCAGTCTTATTTTTGTACAGTACAGTACAAAAATATTTTGTATTGTACAGCCTTGCAATGTGGCACAAGACATGTTTACTAATAAATCCAAGTATCTTTCATTTCCCTATAATAAGAAGCCAAAAGTATATAAACCTAAGTTCAGTAATTAGTGTATCATTATTTTATCTTATTTGTAATCATCTAGATACTACATAAATTTCCATCATTTAACTTAAGTTAGTAAAAACTTTAAAGGTATTAATTATGAAAAAGATTTGGAAAACCTATTTTAAGTACACAATATACAAAACATAATTATTATTGAAAAGTTTACCTAAAAACTTTTATCTCAGATTTAACTATCCCAAATAATTATGTTTGGACTACTCACAAAAGAGAAATTAGATGTCAGCCATAATTCTAAGTATTGTTTTTTGTTTTCTTTTACTGACAAGTTTCATAATAGAGATATCCTGAATTTATTTAACTAATAAACCTAGGCAAAAAAAAAAAGTATGTCTGCATTATATTCAATGTTGATAACTCTAAAAACATCCATTTTAATTAAACAAACTATCTTTGTTTACCAACGGTAATCGCAGATCACATGAACTTCAAAAATATTTAGGTTAGTTTCTATATTTCTGTTTTAGGAATATTTAATTCATAGGTTTAAATTTAATCCAATTAAATAGACCTCATCACAATTTAATTTTGCCAATACCATATGGAGGTAGAAAAAAACCACACATCTACAGCATAGGCAGACACAAACATATAGATAGATCAGTTCAGTTCAGTTCAGTCACTCAGTCACATCTGACTCCCTGTGATCCCATGGACTGTAGCACACCAGGCTTTCCTGTCCATTACCAACTCCTGGAGCCTGCTCCAACTTATGTCCATTGAGTTGTTGATGCCATCCAATCTATTTCTTATAGATATCTATTATATATATTTAGAATAGAATTATTGGATCAATTATGGTCTCTACTGATACCACCCTGCTTTAAGCCCTCATCGTTTCTCTTATGGACTATCACAATGTCCTCTTACTGATCTCTCTGTGTCTACCCTTGTCCCTTATCATCAGCAGAGCAGCCATGGTGATCCTTTTGAAATGGAACACCCCATCAGCTCTCTTCTCCCAAATCATATAACGGTTCTCTGTTTTACTCAAGTGTTCAGTTCAGTTCAGTTGCTCAGTTGTGTCAGACTGTTTGCGAGCCCATGGACTGCAGCACGCCAGGCTTCCCTGTCCATCACCAGCTCCTGGAGCTTGCTCAAACTCATGTCCAGTGAATTGGTGATGCCATCCAACCATCTCATCCTCTGTCGTCTCCTTCTCTGACCTTCAGTCTTTCCTAGCATTAGGGTCTTTTCCAGTGAGTCAACCCTTCCCATTAGGTGGCCAAAGTATTGGAGTTTCAGCTTCAACATCAGTCCTCCAATGAACAGGAGGCATCAAAGAGAAAACAGATAGCTAGAATTTCTCTCAGATCCTCCTACAAATGACAGGGGAAGTCTCAGGTGGAGGCTACTATTCAGGGGGGCTGAAGGGAGCAATAATAGAAGATTTTCAGTATGCAAGTCAAGAAACAACGGTTAGAACCAGACATGGAACAACAGACTGGTTCCAAATTGGGAAAGGAGTACATCAAGACTGTATTGTTACCCTGCTTTTTTAACATATATGCAGAGTCAGTTCAGTTCAGTTCAGTCGCTTAGTCGTGTCCGACTCTTTGCGACCCCATGAATCGCAGCAGGCCAGGCCTCCCTGTCCATCACCATCTCCCGGAGTTCACTCAGACTCACATCCATCGAGTCCGTGATGCCATCCAGCCATCTATCTCATCCTCTGTTGTCCCCTTCTCCTCCTGCCCCCAATCCCTCCCAGCATCAGAGTCTTTTCCAATGAGCCAGCTCTTCACATGAGGTGGCCAAATTACTGGAGTTTCAGCTTTAGCATCATTCCTTCCAAAGAAACCCCAGGACAGATCTCCTTTAGGATGGACTAGTTGGGTCTCCTTGCAGTCCAAGGGACTCTCAAGAGTCTTCTCCAACACCACAGTTCAAAAGCATCAATTCTTTGGTGCTCAGCCTTCTTAACAGTCCAACTCTCACATCCATACATGACTACTGGAAAAACCATAGCCTTGACTAGACGGACCTTAGTCGGCAAAATAATGTCTCTGCTTTTGCATGTGCTGTCTAGGTTGGTCATAACTTTTCTTCCAAGGAGTAAGCGTCTTTTAATTTCATGGCTGCAGTCACCATCTGCAGAGTACATCATGTGAAATGCTGAACTGGATGAAGCACAAGCTGGAATCAAGATTCCTGGGAGAAATATCAATAACCTAAGATATACAGATGATACCACCCTTATGGCAGAAAGTGAAGAGGAACTGAAGAGCCTCTTGATGAAAGCCAAAGAGGAAAATGAAAGAGTTAGCTTACAACTCAACATTCAAAAGATCATGGCATCCAGTCCCATCATTTCATGGCAAATATATGGGGAAACAATGGAAATAGTGAGAGACTTTGTTTTCTTGGGCCTCAAAATCACTGCAGATGGTGACTGCAGCCATGAAATTAAAAGACACTTGCTCCTTCGAAGAAAAGCTGTGACAAAAGATAAGCTAGTCAGCATATTAAAAAGCAGAGACTTTGCCAACAAAGGTCCGTCTAGTCAAAGCTATGGTTTTTCCAGTAGTCATGTATGGATGTGAGAGTTGGACTATAAAGAAAGCTGAGTGCCAAAGAATTGATCCTTTTGAACTGTGATGTTCAAGAAGACTCTTGACTCCCTTGGACTGCCAGGAGATCAAACCATTCAATCTTAAAGGAAATCAGTCCTAAAGATTCATTGGAAGGACTGATGCAGAAGCTGAAGATCCAGTACTTTGGCCACCTGATACAAAGAACTGACTCACTGGAAAAGACCCTGATGATGGGAAAGATTGAAGGCAGGAGGAGAAGAGGACAATAGAGGATGAGATGGTTGGATGGCATCACTGACTCAATGGACATGAGTTTGAGCATGCTCCTAGAGTTGGTGATGGACAGGGAAGCCTGGTGTGCTAGAGTCCATGGAGTCGCAAAGAGTCAGACACAACTGAGTGAACTGACCTGAAGAAAGCAGAGGATATATTTGGAAAAAAAAAAACAAAAAACAAAAAACGGCTACCTGGCCAAATCATAATCTGAGTTCTTATTTTAATGATTGAAGCTATACTGCATTTGTTCCTCTTACTCACTTTTTTCTTGCACATCAAATAAATAAAATGAGTTAGTTTCATTGTATCTCATAGTGTCATGTGGTAAAAAGCTGTGGTTTTATTTAGGCTTTAGTGTCTGAAAATCAGCATTGCAAACCAAAAAGCTATATAGCTAGAACAAGTATATCTCTTAGTTTTCTGTTCTTTTCCTGATTTCAAGTCATTCACTCTTTTCATTGGAGTTAAGCCAGCAGTAGTTTATTAGTAATATTGCAATGTCAACCATATTCAAGGCAACACTCAAGACAATGACTTTTGGTATGATCTGGAAAGTTCTCCTTTAGGAAATATCTCTCCCTATTGCTCTTTTTGCAATTCTGGAGACCAATGTTTTGAAATATCACTTTTATTTAATAGTGATTCCCTATGTTGTTTCTGCAACCACCAACAGGGGAAGTTGTTTAATATGCAGCACTTCTGATTCAATAATGGACCTAGAAATCTGAATATTTGATATGAGGGGAAAAAAATGATTTTCCTCTACTCTTCTAGGTTCTTGGCTGAGACATCCATGTAATAAAAGACAGATTAATAGGAGAAAAAGAAACAGAGGTTTAATAACATATATGCCTCTTGTATATGTGAAAGATGCTGAGGGAAATTGAGTTACTCCCTCCAAAAGCTCAAGACACCATCTTAAATATCTTCTCCAGCTGCAGACAAAAAATGCTGGAGGAGGCAGAGGGTGAGGTGGATGAAGGGAGAAGAGAAAGGTTATGGAAGGTCACCAAGAAAGCACAGTAAAAAAGGGTATGATTATTATACAGATTAGATTTTTTGTTGCCTTCTCCATTCATTGATAAGTTTCTAGAAATTTGGTCATCCTCCTCTTTCTGGTATACTGAAGGATTCACCCTTAACAATGGAGATTTCACTTATAAATATCCTTTGCTGTGTGCTGTGCTTAGTCACTTAGTCATGACTGAGTTTTTGTGACCCCATGGATTGTAGCCCACCAGGCTCCTCTGCCCATGGGATTCTCCAGGAAAGAATAATGGAGTGGGTAGCCATTCTATTCTCTAGGGGATCTTCCCAACCCAGGGATCGAACCCAGGTCTCCCTGATTGCAGGCACATTCTTTACCATCTGAGCCACCAGGGAAGCCCATAAATGTCCCTTACAAAAGGGTAACTTCTACCTGGTTTTCAGGGTTTTCCCTGTGTCCATTCTTTCTTAAAATAATCCTTTTCCAAAGAAACACATTTTGGGGTGACAAGAAATGAGACTTTGAGAAAACTGCCTTAAAGAGCAAACAATTTATGAGGATAGTGATTTATAAATTAAGGTGAATTAATTTACTTGAATTGCTTTCTTTCTAATAGAAATTCAGAAATATGTATACCTATGATTCATGTTGAGGATTGACAGAAAACAACAAAATTCTGTAAAGCAATTATTCTTCAATAAAAAGATAGATTAATTAAAAATAAGGAAATGGAGTGAGAAATAGAGTTCATTCTAAGCAGACATGTGGTGGTGATGTGAAAGTCCAAGTGAGAAAAGTGGCTACCTGTAAAGAAAAGCCTGTATAGCTTATTTATTAATAAGTGGGAGAGGGATGTGCAGCTGTGAAAGCACTGAAAATGCTCTTATTAATTGTGATTTTTTTCTTTGCTAATTTCTGCCAATATTTCTGTTGAACTATTTCATGTAACTTCATTTTCTTTCCACGGGACTAATCTTACAAATAGTTTAAACCACTTGGAAATGTGCTGAAGAGCATTTAAAAATTGAATGACAGTATTTTGGTTTTAGAAAACTATGCTGTGGAATTATTTCTGTTCAGTCTAACAAGGGCCAAGTGGGTTTGGAAAGGAAACTGTTTCTACAGAATACTTATTTCTGGCCAGTTCTATAGAACTGTTGAAAATTTCTTTAAAAACTCATCATACTCTGTTTTTTAAATGGTATTTCTATTTATTTCTGTTTGTGGCATCATAACTACATGCACAGATGCATGCCTCTTAAGACCTAGTTGCTACTCTTTGGCAGCCCCCCTTGTCGAAAAGACTTATTCACTAGTCTCCATCAGTTTAAGCATTAAGAATAATGTCTTTGGCTTGACCAGCAAGCTATTTTATTGTCTAGCTAAATGTTTAATCTCGGCAGAAGCTCTTCATAACTCCTACTTCATAGCTGCGCCAGTGACACTTCTTATTTTAACAGTGTCAAATTATGCCCAATTTATTTTGTTTGATTTCCTTGTTGTGAACTGTTATGTGTTCTCCAAACCTTCTTTCTGGAAGTTAACCCACAGGGGGAGACACTTGTCACAAGGTGACTTTACTAGCAGTACTTTCTCCTCAATGATAGAATTGGCTCACCTGCCAGCTTCAAATGGCTTCCCCCAAACGCATAATGGCTGCCTCCCACTGAGATCTGAAGCAGCCTCCTACATCCTGGAATCTGGCCAAGATGACACTGCTGAGACACACAACCAGGAGCTTTGTTATGTTTTCTGGTGTGGAAACGGGACAACAGAACAGTGAACAAATCTCCCTAATTTGAGACTCTCCTTCTTGGAGGATACATATTATAATCTTAAATTTTAAATAGAAAAAAAAAATTCTGTATTTAATGATTAAAAATACAGATATAATCTTGTAAAAGGAGGTTTGAACAAATGAGCAGCCAATAGATCTGAATAAAAGTCCTAAAAATGTATTACACATAATGTTGCCACCTAGTAGCTTACAGCTATTTTTGTAGCATTGAGAGTTTTGTTCAGTTATATCACAAAATGTTTAGCTATTTCTGTATTACAGTTGAAAAAAAATAGTTTATTATATTCAGGAAGATAATGTGCTCTAAAATCTAATATCTGTAAGTATTGTGGGGGAGAAAAAGAATTTTCTGTCTACCCTTCTAGGTTCTTGGCTGAGACACCCCTGTAATAAAAAGACAGATTGATGGGAGAAAAATAAACAAAATATTGATAACATGTATACTTCCTGTACACTCAGGAAAGATACCCAGGAAAACTGAGTAACTTCCCCAAATGGGCCAAGCTAACCATCTTAAATATCACCTCCAGATAAAGAAAAAAGATTTGGAGGTGGTGGGGTTAGTATGGGGTTAGTAAAGCCAGTACGGGAAATTACTAGGAAAAGCAGAGTGAACAGGGACGAGGTTGTTATGCAGATTTAAGTCCCTGCCTTCTGCATGGATAAGAATTTTCAGAGTCATCCTCTTTCCCCTACAGAAATGGAGGCACTCTTTAAAAAAAATGGAGATTTCCTTTATATATCTAGATATCTCTTTTAAAAGGGTAACTTCTACTGGTTTTCAGAGCTTCTCCAGTGTCTGGTCTTTCTTAAAAATAATCAGCCTAAAATAATCCTTAGGCCAAAGAAGCATATTTTGGGATGCAAATTCTTCTCTCCTTCAGTATTATATTTTGACTTATTGTAGTTTATTGTGTTGGAATCCCTATGGATTAATTCTCCTTGGCTGGAACTTCTTGTGGCAAGAGATTCTAGCATCTGAGCTTTAGGGAGTCAGTTGCTCTCCTTATTTGATTTCTTTACTCTCTCAACAGTGATGATTTTTAGTTTGTTTGAGGCAAATTACAGTGATATGCATGCATAGTTCCCATTAGTGTCAATAGGAATTACACACAGTGACAGAAGAATAGACCCCATATGTTTATGAAGAATGAATGATTTGAAGCATCTGTGAAACATTCTTAAAGGCATCTCTATCACTGCATGCAACCATAGCAAGTTTTTTTTTTTTTTTGAAGAAGTACAAGAGTTTCCTTATTATTTAGACTTTAAGGAGTTTGCCACTGTAACTAAACTATGTATTAAAAAAAAAAAAAGCTACAGTGAGACACTTCTATGGATGTCAAAGTAACTTAAAAATATGGGCATCTTGTTTCAAAAAATAATGTTTCTTTTGTGATACTTCCCATGTGCATGTGTGTTTTAATACTGTATTAGCATTTTTATTATGTGAAACTCTACTCAGAGATTATAGTCATGTTTGGCAGATAGTTTAAAGCTTTATTTTTAAATAATCTTAGTTTAACAGATGGAGAAGGCGATGGCACCCCACTCCAGTACTCTTGCCTGGAAAATCCCAGGGATGGAGGAGCCTGGTAGGCTGCAGTCCATGGGGTTGCGAAGAGTTGGACACGACTGAGCACCTTCCCTTTCACTTTTCACTTTCATGCATTGGAGAAGGAAATGGTAACCCACTCCAGTGTTCTTGCCTGAAGAATCCCAGGGATGGGGGAGCCTGGAATCCTGGGAGCCTGGTGGGCTGCCGTCTATGGGGTCACACAGAGTTGGACACGACTGAGTGACTTAGCAGCAGTAGCAGCAGCAGTTTAACAGAAAAGATGCAAAGGTGTATAGAGAGTTCCTATATACCCTCCATCTAGTTTCTCCTAATGCTAATCCTTTGTATAATCATAGTACATTTATCAAAATTAAAATTTTCATAGGTTCAGTATAATTAACAGACTTCATTCAGAATTCACCATGTCCTTCTTCTAGTCTAGCATCCAATTCAGGTTACCATGTGCATTTAATACTCATATCACTTCATTTAATTCTCAGGGGAGTTTCTCAAGTCTCTTCTTGTTTTTCATGGCATCGACAAGTTTGGAGAATGTTGTTCAAGTGTTTGGTAAAGTATCTGTCCATTTAGATTTGTCTGATGTTTTCTTATGATTGGACTGGAATTGTGTTTTTTTTTGGAAGAACACCACAGAGGTGAAGTGCCCCTTTCATCATGCCAAGGAGTACCTGTTATCTACATGGCTTACCAAGGGTGACATTAACCTTGATCACTTGGTTAGCATCATGTCTGCTAGATTTCTCCAGCGTAAAAGTAATATTTTCCTTCCTTTTCTATATTCAAATCTCTACCAATGAGTCACTAAGTCCAACTTACCCTGATGAGGAAGGAAATTAAACTCCACTTTCTGGCAGGAGGATATTTATGTATATTACTTAGATTTCGTCTGTAAAGATTTGTCAGTCTTTACCTGTCTATATATATATTTAGCTTCCCAGCTGGTGCAGTGGTAAAGAATCTGTCTGCCAATGCAATAGACACAGGAGACAGGTTCAGTCCCTGGGTTGGGAAGATCCCCTGGAGAAGGGAATGGCTACCCACTCCAGTACTCTTGCCTGGAGAATTCCTTGGACAGAGGAGCCTGGTGGGCTACAGTCCATAGGGTCACAAAGAGCTGGACATGACTGAGCAACTAAGCACACATACACACTCACAGACATATCTATTTATTCATTCATTTAGTCATGTATTTATATCAGCATTGACTCAAGGGTATTTATTTTATTCTTTTGATAATAAACAATATTATGGTTTTTAATTTTGATGCTCAAACAAAAACAGGTTTGACCAATGGGGGCTCTTTTAGGTTGCCTTCTGTGTCCTTTTGACATGCTCCCATTCTTTTTTATTTCTAAATTTTTGAACACTTATTTGGTGCTACAGGATGCTTCACATTTAGTTTGGTCCCCTTCCTCTAGTTTCTTTTTTAAAAATAATTTTATTTATTTATTTTGGTTGAGCTGATGTTCCTTCCTGCATGGGCTTTTTTCTAGTTGTGGTGAGCAGGGGCTCTCCTCCAGTTTCAAAACACAGGCTTCTTATTGTGGAAGCATTTCTTGTTGTGGAGCATAGGCTTTACAAACATAGGCTTAAGTAGTAGTGGCTCCTAGGCTCTAGAACACATGCTCAGTAGTTTGGGCTCATGGGCTTAGTTGCTCCATGCCACAGCATGTGGGATCTTCCCAGATCAGGGATTGAACCTGTGTCTCCTCCATTGGCAGGCAGATTCTTCACCACTGAGCCACCCAGGAAGCCTCTTTTTAGTTTCTTAAGTTGGAAGATATTTATTTATTTTAGATTTTTGTTCTTTTCTAATACAGGCATTTAATGATATAAAGTTTCCTCAAAGCACTGTGCCATGTGCACTTGAAAAGAATGTATGGTATAGTTTTGTTGGGTGGAATACATGATAAATATATAATAGACTATATTATCTGATTATTTTGGTCAAGTCATCAATATCCTTACTGTTTTCCTCCTACTTATTCTATCAGTTACTGAAAGACAAAAGCCTCTAACTGTAAACATGAACTTCACTATCCTTTTTCTTTTCTTTCTTTCTTTTAAACACCTATCACTATTTGATTCATGCATATTGAAGTTCTGTTGTTAATACATATTTAGGATATTCAATGGCACCCCACTCTAGTACTCTTGCCTGGAAAATCCCATGGACAGAGGAGCCTGGTAGGCCACAATCCATGGTGTTGCTGAGTTGGACACGACTGAGCGACTTCACTTTCACTTTTCACTTTCCTGCATGGAGAAGGAAATGGCAACCCACTCTAGTGTTCTTGCCTGGAGAATCCCAGGGATGGGGGAGCCTGGTGGGCTACCATCTATGGGGTTGCACAGAGCCAGACACGACTGAAGCAACTTAGCAGTATGCCTTAAATATCCTAAATAATTAAGCAAAAACAAGACCTGGAGCTGACTGTGGCTTGGATCATGAGTTCCTTATTGTAGAATTCAGGCTTAGTTTGAAGAAAGTATGGAAAAGCACTAGGCCATTCCGGTATGACCTAAACCAAATCCCTTATGATTACACAGTGGTGATGAATAGATTCAAAGTATTAGATCTGATAGACAGAGTTTCCAAAGAACTATGGACAAAGGTTCATAACATTGTACAGGAAGTGGTGGTCAAAACCATCCCCAAGAAAAAGAAATGCAAGAAGGCAAAGTGGTAGTCTTTGAGGAGGACTTACATATAGCTGAGAAATGAAGGGAAGTGAAAGGCAAAGGAGAAAGGGAAAGATATACCTATTGAAGATTGAGTTCCCAAGAATAGAAAAGAAAGCTAAGAAAGCATTGTTAAGTGAACAATACAAAGAAATAAAGGAAAACAATAGAATGGGAAAGACTAAAGATCTTTTCAAGAAAATTGGAGTTACCAAGAGAACATTTCATGCAAAGATAAATATTCCATGCACAATAAAGGACAATAACAGCAAAGACCTAATAGAAGCAGGCAATTAAGAAGAGGTGGCAAGAATATGCAGAAGAACTACATAAAAAAGGTCTTAATGACTCAGATAAGCACAACGGTGTAGTCACTCACCTAGAGCCAGACATCCTGCAGTGTGAAGTCAAGTGGGCCTGTGGAAACATTGCTATGAACAAAGCTAGTAGAAATGATAGAATTCCAGCTAAACTATTTACAGTCCTGAAAGATGATGTTGCATTCAATATGCCAGCAAACTTGGAAAACTCAGCATTGGCCACAGGACTGGAAAAGGTTAGGTTTCATTCCATTCCCAAAGAAAGATAATGCTGAAGAATCTCAAATTATCTTTCAATTGTGCTTATTTCACATACTAACAAGATAAAGCTCAAAATCATTTAAGCCAGGCTTCAGCAGTATGGGAACCGAGATCTTCCAGATGTACAAACTGGATTTAGAAAAGGCAGAGGAACCAGAGATTAAATTGCTAACATCCGTTGGATCATAGAAAAAGCAAAAGAATTCCAGGAAAATATCTACTTCTGCTTCATTGACTATGCTAAAGCTTTTGATCATGTGGATCACAACAAACTGTGGAAAATTCTTAAAGAGATTATAGTACCAGGCCACCTTACTTGCTCCCTGAGAAACCTGTATGCAGATCAGGAAGCAATAGTTAGAACCAGACAGGGAACAATGGACTGGTTCAAATAGGGAAAGGAGTACATCAAGGCTGTATATTTCACCCTGCTTATTTAACTTATATTCAGGGTACATTATGTGAAATGCTAGGCTGGATGAATCAAAAGCTGGAATCAATATTGCTGGGAGAAATATCAACAACCTCAAATATGCAGATGCTGCTGTTGCTAAGTCATCTCAGTCATGTCCGACTCTGTGCGACCCCATAGATGTCAGCCTACCAGGCTCCCCGATCCCTGGGATTTTCCAGGCAAGAACACTGGAGTGAGTTGCCATTTCCTTCTCCAATGCATGAAAGGGAAAAGTGAAAGTGAAGTCACTCAGTCGTGTCTGACCTTTAGCAACCCCATGGACTGCAGCCTACCAGGCTCCTCTGTCCATGGGATTTTCCAGGCAAGAGTACTGGAGTGGGGTGCCATTGCCTTCTCCGGATATGCAAATGATACCACTCTAATGGCAGAAGGCAAAGAGGAACTACAGAGCCTCTTGATAAGAGTGAAAAGAGTATAGTGAAAAAGCTGGCTTAAAACTCAACATTCAAAAAACTAAGATCATGGCATTCAGTCCCATCACTTCATGGCAAATAGATTGAGAAAAAGTGGAAACAGTGATAGATTTTATTTTCTTGGGTTTCAAAACCACTGCAAATGGTGACTGCAGCACAAAATTAAAAGACATTTGCTCCATGGAAGAAAAGCTTTGACAAACCTAGACAGCATATTAAAAAGCAGAGACATCACTAGCCAACAGAGATCTATATAGTCAAATCTATGGTTTTTACAGTAGTCATGTAGGAATGTAAGAGTTGGACCATGAAGAAAGCTGAGTGTCAAAGAATTGATTCTTTTGAACTGTGGTGCTGGAGAAGACTTGAGAGTCCCTGGGACTTCAAGGAGATCAAACCAGTCAGATTTAAAGGAAATAAACCCTGAATATACACTGGAAGGACTGATGTGAAGCTGAAGCTCCAATACTTTGGCCAGCTGATGCAAAGAGCCGACTTTTTGGAAAATACTCTGATGCTGGGAAAGATTGAGGGCATGAGGAGAAGGGGAAGACAGAGGATGAGATGGTTGGATGGCATCATCAACTCAATGGACATGAGTTTGAATAAATTCTGGGAGATAGTGAAGGATAGGGAAGACTGATGTACTGTAGTCCATGGGATTGCAAAGAGTTCTACATGACATTTCAAATAAACAACAATATGTCATCTCTGTGAATTGACTTTACTATCATTGTGTAATGTTCCTCCTTATCATCCATAATATCCCTGTTCTGAATTCTATTTTATTGGAAATTAATATAGTTATTCCAGTTTTCTTTTAGTTAGTGTGTGCATGCTATATCTTTCTCTATCCTCTTACTTTAATGAATGTACATTATATTTAAAGTGGGTTGCTTTGAAATGGCCTCTAGGTGGATCTCATCTTACACAATCTGAGAATCTCTGTTGTTTAATGAATATGTTTAGATAATTCTTATGTAAAATGATAATTGATTTGGTTGGATTTAAATATAGAAAGATACTAGACTTTTCCTACTTTTTTAATTACATCTTTATTTCTTTTCCCTTCTTTCTGTACTCTAGGATTTAATTGAACATTTTTTATAATTCTATTTTATTTATATTTATTTACTATTTATATCTTTTTAAAAACTTTTGGTAGTTTCTATAGGATTACAATATAAATTTTTATTTTTCAATTTAAGTATGTTCCTTATAAACTGCATAGAACTGGCTTTTCTTTTGTAGACCTAATATAGCAGTGTTTAAATTTATAATGGGAGATTTAGGCTATCTAGTGTAATGACCAATTTATTAATTTTATGGATTTCATCTTACATTTATGTTTTTCTATTTAATCTGTTTCCCTCCTCATTTTTCTTTCCCATATTTTTTTTTGGTTTGATTAAGTTGCCATTTATCTATTTTTTCCCATGGTTATTCTGAAAATTCTTTTCTGATTTTCATTTAATTTATTGTTATATCCCTTCCTAACTCTCATATTCAAATATTTTTTTCCTACTACTGTTGGAAAACAAGATACCATGCCACTCAGCAAGATGCTGTATTCCTTTTGGTTCCTTACTTCTTCATAAAGAGAAAACTACTGGGATGATTTTGCTTCTCTCATCTTGCCCTTCCCTATCCCAGCCTAAATTTTAGAACATTATTTTCTCCTGTCTTACCCCTACTGAGATTTCTAAGCTTCAATTAGACAGCTTAGTGCTTTTAGCTCTGTACAATAATTAGAACTTTCTTTGCTCTATGTTTTCTCAGTTTTAAAAGACATAGAAAACACTCATATAACATATTTCTATTATCTTACAGTATCTATCTACCATCTACCCATGGTCTATTTATCTATCTATACATTGATACAATTTATCTATCTTTTGAAGTTTATTATTTACCTTGGTTCCTTCTTTCCTTCATCTTTCCTCACTTTTTATAAAGTCTGATTTTTGACTCATTTGTTATTTGGCTTGAGTACTTATTTGTTTATTGTTCATATGGATTGAGTGATTACTCTCTGATTTATTGTAGTCTAAAATTATCTTCCATCTTGATGTGTGACCAGTTTCTCTCCATCAGTGATCTCTAGTTTGGTAGCTTCAAATGTTGCAAATGAGAGGTTGGATGACCGTATGATTAATTTTTGCTTATTGGTAATCTCTTTTCTGTCTTGAGCATTATTTCTTATTTATACTTAGACTTTCATCTTTTTTTTCTGAATGTGTCACATTTCATTTAAAAGGCAAAGAATAATAAGACACTTAGCAATAAATGAAAGAGCAACCATGTAAGATCCACATAAGGGAAACAATGTAATACTAATGGAAATTCTAAAACGATGTAACTGGAAAAGAAGTTGTCAGTATTACACAGGAAGACTCATTCTATTATAGGTATCAATTATTTATAAAATAATGTATACATAACTAGATTTAATGGGTATATTAGTTAGCTAGGACTTCCATAACAAAGTACCACACACAGGGTAGCGTGAAAACAGAAACTTATTCTCTTTCAGTCCTTGAGGCTAAAAGTTCCAGATCAAGGTGTTGGCAGGTTCCACTTCTTCTGATGTCTCTCTTTTTGGCTTATAGATAGCCACCTTCGTGTTGTGCATTCACATGGTCTTTCCTTTGTGAGTACACATCCTTGGTGTTTTTTTGTATGTTCAAATTTCCTCTTCTTAGAAAGACACTAACCAGATTGGATTAAACCCTATCCAAATGACCTCATTTTAGCTTAATCACCTCTTTAAAGGCCCTGTCTCCACATTTAGTCACATTCCAAGTTATTAGGGGCTAAGGTTTTAACATACGAATTTTTAGTTCAGTTCAGTTCAGTCGCTCAGTCGTGTCTGACTCTTTGCGACCCCATGAATCGCAGCACGCCAGGCCTCCCTGTCCATCACCAACTCCCAGAGTTCACTCAGATTCACGTCCATTGAGTCCGTGATGCCATCCAGCCATCTCATCCTCTGTCGTCCGCTTCTCCTCCTGCCCCAAATCCCTCCCAGCATCAGAGTCTTTTCCAATGAGCCAACTCTTCGCATCAGGTGGCCAAAGTATTGGAGTTTCAGCTTTAGCACCATTTCTTCCAAAGAAATCCCAGGGCTGATCTCCTTCAGAATTCTTTTCTGTCTTGAGCATTATTTCTTTATTTATACTTAGACTTTCATCTTTTTTTTCTGAATGTGTCACATTTCATTTAAAAGGCAAAGAATAATAAGACACTTAGCAATAAATGAAAGAGCAACCATGTAAGATCCACATAAGGGAAACAATGTAATACTAATGGAAATTCTAAAACGATGTAACTGGAAAAGAAGTTGTCAGTATTACACAGGAAGACTCATTCTATTATAGGTATCAATTATTTATAAAATAATGTATACATAACTAGATTTAATGGGTATATTAGTTAGCTAGGACTTCCATAACAAAGTACCACACACAGGGTAGCGTGAAAACAGAAACTTATTCTCTTTCAGTCCTTGAGGCTAAAAGTTCCAGATCAAGGTGTTGGCAGGTTCCACTTCTTCTGATGTCTCTCTTTTTGGCTTATAGATAGCCACCTTCGTGTTGTGCATTCACATGGTCTTTCCTTTGTGAGTACACATCCTTGGTGTTTTTTTGTATGTTCAAATTTCCTCTTCTTAGAAAGACACTAACCAGATTGGATTAAACCCTATCCAAATGACCTCATTTTAGCTTAATCACCTCTTTAAAGGCCCTGTCTCCACATTTAGTCACATTCCAAGTTATTAGGGGCTAAGGTTTTAACATACGAATTTTTAGTTCAGTTCAGTTCAGTCGCTCAGTCGTGTCTGACTCTTTGCGACCCCATGAATCGCAGCACGCCAGGCCTCCCTGTCCATCACCAACTCCCAGAGTTCACTCAGATTCACGTCCATTGAGTCCGTGATGCCATCCAGCCATCTCATCCTCTGTCGTCCGCTTCTCCTCCTGCCCCAAATCCCTCCCAGCATCAGAGTCTTTTCCAATGAGCCAACTCTTCGCATCAGGTGGCCAAAGTATTGGAGTTTCAGCTTTAGCACCATTTCTTCCAAAGAAATCCCAGGGCTGATCTCCTTCAGAATGGACTGGATGGATCTCCTTGCAGTCCAAGGGACTCTCAAGAGTCTTCTCCAACACCACAGTTCAAAAGCATCAATTCTTTGGCACTCAGCCTTCTTCACAGTCCAACTGTCACATCCATGCATGACTATAGAAAAACCATAGCCTTGACTAGAAGGACCTTAGTCGGCAAAGTAATGTCTCTGCTTTTGAATATACTATCTAGGTTGGTCATAACTTTTCTTCCAAGGAGTAAGTGTCTTTTTATTTCATGGCTGCAGTCACCATCTGCAGTGATTTTGGAGCCCCCCCAAAAAAGTCTGACACTGTTTCCGGGGAGACCACAATTCAGCCCATAGAAAGGGTAATTTACTTTTCACAATAGTCTCTTTTATCTCTTTCAAATTTTGTATAGTTTGATGCTATATATTATGAAAGATAACTTCAAAACAACTGCTAGGGACCAAAAGTTTATGTTTCCAAAGTTTGTATGTTGAAAACTCTGCTCCATGTGATAGTATTTGGAGACTGGAACATCAGAAGGTAATTAGATCATGAGTGGTGCCCTCATTACAGGATTAGTGTCTTTATATGAAGAGACATGAAAGAGGCTGCTTCCCTTCTCTCTTTTGGCCATATGAGGACAGAGGGAGACACCACTTATTCACTATAAATGAGGAAATAGGCCCTCATCAGACACTGGATCTACACGGGGCTTAATCACGGACTTTCCAACCTCCAGAATCATGAGAAATCAATGCTTGTTGTTTAAGCTACCCAGGCTATGGTGTTTTTATTGTAGTAGTCTGAATTAATAAACTGACTGAGATAATGACTTTGTAATAAAAGATATCAAGCTGAAAATTTGGTTTCCTATTGGTCCAATAGAAGAGGGATCTATACAATTTGGTGTGACAATTAATATGAGTATTAAAATAAATGAATACATATGAGTGTCACTTTAGGTGAAAATATGTTTGAATTCATAAAAAAGATTACTTTATAAAGTATTTATTTATGATTACTTTAAATGGAGATCTTTCAATATAATTCACCTTGCAGACATTTTCAGAAGTATTTTATTGTGTAAAGAGAATCACACTTGAAAATTTTTATCAACAGTTTAGTACCACCAAAGTAACATAACATGATTTTCATGTAGAGCAATTTTCATTTTTGACATTCTATTCTCCTTTGATTTACATAGGTTTTGTTTCTGTTAACAGTGAATTCACACTTACATCTGAATATAGTTTAAAATGGAATGAATAGAAATACTCTTAATGCAGTGGCCATAAAAGGCAGTTGTGTATGTTACTTGCAGATATTGCATAGGTACCATGATAATCTAACAACTATATGCTTCCTTGGAGGCTTTAAAGAATGGTGTGAACAGTCATCTTTCTGGTTTAAATATAGTTGTGAATAGAGGCAAGGGGCTGTTTGGGTAGTTCTTAGATCCCATGCTGCCTTGTGATTACCGTAGCAACAGTTGTAAAGAGAACACAAAAGCTGCACCTTCTGTAAAACTTGATACATAATTTGGAACTTTTATAAAGGTGGATACCAAACAGATTTCATCTACTAAAATGATTTCTTTTAAGGTAAATGTAGGACTACACTAAATGTTAATGAAAAGAGTGTCTCATCAGAACACTGTCCATTAATTTCTAATTTTTCATGATAATTCTTTAAAGTTTAGACTACACACTACTATCTCAAGAAATTAAAGAGATATTTATGCTCTTTAGAGCTGGCATTGTATCAAGTCATGAACTAACCAGAATTTTTTTACTGAGAATGCATTCACTGACTACAGTTTGTGAAAGAAGTGGTCTGCAAATGCTCTTCTTGGTTCTGTGATAATTAAGGTAGCTACCTATAGAAACTTTTAGTTGTAACTAAATCAAAGATAATTTCTCTTAGGAATGGGGTAACTGTCTTCAGAGAGGCTATAGTTTTTTAATAGTGACAGTTTCATAGAGAACCTTTATAAACACATAAATACATGGCCCACCTCTCTGTCAACACCATGGCCCCCAGTTTGGCACTTGATAAACAGACTTGTATATACCATAGGAGGAAACTGGACTAAGTATTTTGACGTAGACATATCTGTGTTCAACTTGACAAGCTAGAAAAGGCTGCATGAATTCTAGACTTAAGAAGAAAGTATTAAGTACAAGTAAGATAGTGTAGACTTTATTTTTTGGGGCTCCAAAATCACTGCAGATGGTGATTGCAGCCATGAAATTAAAAGACGCTTACTCCTTAGAAGGAAAGTTATGACCAACCTAGACAGCATGTTCAAAAGCGGAGACATTACTTTGCTGACTAAGGTCCGTCTAGTCAAGGCTATGGTTTTTCCTATAGTCATGTATGGATGTGAGAGTTGTACTGTGAAGAAGGCTGAGCGCCGAAGAATTGATGCTTTTGAACTGTGGTATTGCAGAAGACTCTTGAGAGTCCCTTGGACTGCAAGGAGATCCAACCAGTCCATTCTAAAGGAGATCAGTCCTGAGATTTCTTTGGAAGGAATGATGCTAAAGCTGAAACTCCAGTACTTTGGCCACCTGATGCGAAGAGTTGACTCATTGGAAAAGACTCTGATGCTGGGAGGGATTGGAGGCAGGAGAAGAAGGGGATGACAGAGGATGAGATGGCTGGGTGGCATCACGGACTCAATGGTCATGAGTCTGAGTGAACTCCTGGAGTTGGTGATGGACAGGGAGGCCTGGCGTGCTGCAATTCATGGGGTTGCAAAGAGTCTGACACAACTGAGCGACTGAACTGAACTTAGTATATATTTACTCTAAATTGGAGTGTCTAGTGAGAGAGTCCTTTGGAAAATTAGACATCCTTCCCTAAAGAATTGAAATCATACTAAATGTCGAGAACAAATTCAAGTTTGTTAGAAACTTGTTAGAACTTGTTAGAAACTTGTTAGAACTTGTTAGAAACTTTTGCTAGAAAAACAAATTCAAGTTTCCCTAAATGACATCACCACCATTATATTGTAGCCATTCTACTAGGTTATTGCCATACTCAGGTCATGTATTAACCACTATTTTGGAACATTTATCGTATTAGAGTAGATCATATTTCTGGCATTCCACAAGTGAGGATAAAAGGTCAAACACTTCAAAATGCTGTGTCTGGCCACTCGTACAGTATAGAAGAGCCCCAAATTAACATGTTCAGGTACAACAAATTCTCTTGTGCTGTACTATCATTCTGGTGTGTCCCCTCAGCCACAAGAAATAGAGGAGTGATATTTTTGAGACAATATGTGCCATAAATTAGGTGGTGACCATTTGTTCCTGCAAAAGTAATATTTTTCCATTTGCTGGCTAACAGCTTATGAATACAAATGGCAGATTTCCCAAATGCTTGTTTAAAATTTTCAGTAAAGTATTTGTGGCATCATTTTGCTTCACCTAGATATTGCTATCTGAAGCTGCCTGTTGTAGCAAAAAACGACAAAACTAGAATGACCTATCCTATCAGCTTGTGTGTGTGTGTGATATTTTTCTTCTTTTCAGTCTCCACTTGTTTTTCTTTTGGTTTGGTTTCTGGGCTCCCTGGAAATCATCACTGTGCCTGTGTATTACATTCCTGCTTTCAGGTCCAGCCTAGATATCTGTTTTCTAGCCATGAATACATCATCTGCTGTCTATTGGTCTACACTGGGGGTGTTCCCCTCTTTCCTACCAACATGCCATCTGGATCTCTTTGATTGACCAAGGACTCTCAGTTCTGGCATTATGCTAAGTATGTATCTACAGAGGCTACCATAACTCAGTCCTGCCTACAAAAATGTTTTGTAACTCTGTGTAGAATTTAAGGGCTGGAAACAATTCAAAATTGGAAAATGCATCAGTATAATCCCTGCAAAAGTGGAAAGGAGTTAGTTTTCCTAGGAGTTCCTGTGACTGAGGGAATGGTCTTGGGAGGAGACGTAAGGCTTGCTTTCTTGTCAGTTTTATGATCTTAAGCAATTGTTTCTTATGAGAACTGGTGTAATGCAAACCTTGAGGTTGACAGACACATAATTGGCATGAATGGAACGGGGTCCTATGTACTTTTAGAGGCATTATCTTATCTCACCTTATAAGATGCACATTTGACCTTGTTTTTACTAATAAGAAGACTGAAGTTTATAGAGGTTTATGTGATATATCTAAAGTCACAGCTATTACATGACAGCTCAGGAGTTCCAACCTAAGTCTGGGTTTGTATCCCCTAGCCTATTACAATAAAGTTGGCTCTGAGGATGCAAAAAGAAAGCATAATAAAACAAGCAGTAACAGCAACAAAACTTATTTAAAGACACTGAAGAGTAACTGTGTTACGAAAAACTTAACAGAACTATAAAAAACTTATTTTTTGATAAAGATTTTTATCAAAGATGCACTTGTCCAAAGGATTACTTGATATTACATTTAATTCACTGTGGGAAACATTTTAAATAAGATATTAAGATAACAGGCTATTCTTCAAATAATTATTTCTTGTCAAGTTCTTGACTCGGAGCTACGTGCAACTGTTGCAATACAAAGAACTGCAGTTGCAGTAGAGTTTCTGAACATTCTGACTCTTCGTTGTATTAAATCTGGTCTCTCTCCTACACTGTAAGGCTAATCTGGCAAACCCTTATAGTAGCAAGTATTCTATTAGACACTCTCAGAGCTCAGCATGCAAAGAAACGCTTTGGGGTTGAATTGTCTGATTTGGGTCTACATGAGATACAATGAAGATTATTTCCCTAGTCATAACAAGATTGCATTTTCAGGAAAAAAAAATGCTTTGAGCTGGGCTCATTTGGTACTCTTATTTCTCAAATATTTTTTTTAATAAAGAAGATACTAAAGCTTAGATTTCCTTTCTTTCCTTTGTATCATCAACTGCATTTGAAGTAGATTTTAATGTTGTTTTTAACCAACGTTTCACCTTCAGACAGCAGCTTTCATCACCAGGTTGGAGTCTTCGTTCAGCATTTTTAGAGCAGTCAGGGGTGAGGCCTTCCTGCTCCCACAGCCCCATTAATAAAGGGAGCACTGACTTTGCAGCCACTGGCCATGGCTCCCAGCACAGCTACCCATCACAGCACAGTAGTAAATCAGCCCTGCGTGTTTTCCTAATTTTAGGTTTGGTCTGACTTAATCCATCTAATAGGAAAAACATCTGGTCTAGTTTTACTTTTAATCTGTTCTTTACATCAGGAACCTTATCGCCCTGGGACCAAGTAGTAACAAGAGGTCAGTCTTGTACCTGGGTATGGCTATACATGGTCCATGCCTAATAAGGGCCTGCTTTCCATTTATGCTTTTCAGTCCTTTACAGACCTTCATTAACAATAAAGCATTGACAGCACAATCAGTTTGGGGTTGTAAATTCCCTGATTAGTGAAAAGCCTGTGTTGTGACATAACTTGGGTCAAGAGGAGCTGCATACACAATCTAGGCAAAAGGAGGTGGTTAAAGTTATTTCTCAGTGATAAATTTGCAAAGATCTGAGTCTTTAACAGCTTTTCCATTAAGGATAAATATTGTAAAATATTGTGTCTGAGTTGAATTTTACTTTTACATGGTTGCATTAGGGCATACAAAATATTGTTTTAAAAATATATGGAAATATCTTTGAGGAAGCAATAAAATACTCTCATATGGAGTCAGTTTAGTTTCTGTTTATATTAGGCATACAAGATAGCACAGCCTATTTAACCTTTTTGAAATGACCATAATGACTTAATTTTAACATTTTTGACTACAGTTAGAAGCAGTTTGGGGTTTTAGAAATCATTTCAATGAAAAGGGAGCAGGGGTCATTTGGTTTCCCAAATAGCATTTTCCAGTTTCTTTGTTTTCCTCCTGACATTCATCTCTGATTATTTTTCTACTCCCAGCTCTCCTCCTTCCTTCAAAACTCTTTCTTTCTCTCTTTTGATTATGAGAAAACTTTTGATATAGTGTGAAGATGGATTTTCTGATTGAGCTGTGATCAATTGTTGCAAAGATGCCTATCTCCCCACTTGGCTTGCTACTCCTCTGAATTGGTTAGAAAATCATGGACAACATGAGGTAACAAGGGACTCTATAGGAATTAACTTTAAATAGCCCCAGGCCTAAAAGCTCTTCCCAAATCTACAGTATGTTAGGGGACTTTCACTCCCCAAAGTAATGTAGCTGTTTATGCACTCCTGCCTCTGAGTTCCTTTTAACTGGGGCCTGAGGAAGAGTGCATAAGCAGCAGTACTTCGGCAAGCAGGAATTAATTATTGAAATCATTATTGCGTCTTTCCGATGACTGCAGTCAGTCCTCAGCGAGTTGACATAAAAAATACTTGTCTCAATGGCTGTCTCTGTGAAAAGAGACTGAAATAAATCAAAACGAAGGGTGACTGACTTCAGACTTGGTTCCAATCTATCTCTTAGGATTTCTCAAAAACTTTACTAGTTGAGAGTTAAAAACAGAAAGATCTTAACTCTTTTCTTCCATGGATGGAGAATTATGTTTCCATTATAGTCAAAGAATTTTTATTTCTCATCATGTAGAGAACTGTTTTGAATTTCTGATATTTGACTATTAAAACTGATCTGAAAGTGTCCCTAGTCTTGCTAGTGTTAGTATTATCTGAAGCCTAAACTGGTATCTCTTGAATTTTCTGACTGTATTCCTAGCTTCCTCATCTTTGCCAAGCATGCCCTCTTCCTTTTAATTTGTTTATTTTGGAAACACTAAGAATTTACTTGGCAGACACTCTCTAATAGGCGAGGTCATTTACCATTAAACAGACTTTTTAGTATACAGTAATATGGGGGAACTTCAACAGGAATATTTTACAGGGTTCTCTGGGGACAGAGGGTCACCTTATGAGTAAGAACAGTTAAATATAAACACACTTCAATTAATTTCAAGTTGGATCATCAACTTTTTTTTTTAATTGTGAAACTAACTTGTCATCTATGAGAAATGGATTGATTTTTAATAGGTTTTAGAGATAGTATGATTCTTAGAAAATAAATGAAGATAGGGCCCAAGGCTGGAATATATACTTGTTCATTTCCCTGAGCAAATTTACTACTCAATGGCAGGCAAAATTTGAGGACCCAACAAGCTTGAGGCCTTACTATATCTGAAAATGAGAAAAAAGTTGGGGGGAGGGTGCTTTTGAGGCAAATGTAAATAGAAGGGAAAAGGTTTTCCCTTAGGATTGAAAGGATACCTTTGGATCAGGAGGAGAAAGCGCAGAGATACAGAATAGTAATGAATGTAGAGAGATCAGTAAACTCCTAGAAAATGAGTCCGTAGAGTGGATAGTTGTTTTGACCCCAAAGAATGGAATGCTGAAATATGCATGTAGATAGCCTCGCAGAGCTGTATAGGCAAGGCCTTGCAGGAAGAACCCCTGCTCATGGAAGCCTTGTGGAAAGAAATTAGGGACAAGACAACCACAAACCGTATGACTTTCAGCCATTAATTGCTTCCCTACGTCCTTACTCACAATCTCTTTTCAAAGTACCCAGCCCTACGAAAATTCTCCTGGGAACTAGTGAACCTTGAGGAAGAGGATTAGGAACCTCCCAAAATAGTGAGGTTAAATTTTCTGCTAATTTAGCAGAACCAAGTAATAGGGCTTGAAAGAGAAAAGAAATTGGCTTAAATAAAAATGAGATAATGCATATTTCTTGCAGGTTGAGTTTATGAACTGTGATTTCTACCTGATGTAAATTCCATCCTTCATTCATATCCATTCAAACTGTCCCTAAATCTCTGCAGCTCTGGTCTGGCCTATGGCTTATCTCCTTTTCCATTGTCCTTCCTTTGGAGCTCACTATTAGCAGATACTGTGGCATCTAAGTATTATTGCTATATAATCTGGATTCTTAATAGAAATTTCAGGAAGCTCAATTGTGGGCAGCATATGTGAATTGAAGAGAAATAATATTCTTTTTGGGGGATCAAGAGGAGTCAAGAATAATTTAACGCTGGCATCCTATGTTGTCTCTGGTCCTCTCTAGAACCAGTGACAATGATTAGGGATGGATCTCTGTCCCTTGTCTGAGAACCCATGTGGGAATGTGTGATTTCCCATTCTCTCTCTCTAAATGTACGGTTGAACATTTCAGTAACTTTACCTGCTTTCTCTTAGATCTTAGCAGATATCTGTTAAGTTTATTTTATTTGGCTATACAAATTAATTATTAAGGTCAACTGTACATTTAGAGAGAAAGAATGGGAAATCACACAAAAAGGCAGAGGAACCAGAGATCAAATTGCCAACATTCGCTGGATCATCGAAAAAGCAAGAGAGTTCCAGAAAAACATCNGTGAACTCTGGGAGTTGGTGATGGACAGGGAGGCCTGGCGTGCTGCGATTCATGGGGTCGCAAAGAGTCGGACACGACTGCGCAACTGAACTGAACTGACTCTGTATATAAGTTAAATAAGCAGGGTGACAATATACAGCCTTGATGTGCTCCTGTCCCAATTTTGAAGTAGTCTGTTGTTGCACATCTGGTTCTAATTGTTGCTTTTTGACCTGCATACAGGTTTCTCAGGAGACAGGTATTCCCATCTCTTGAAGAATCTTCTGGTTTGTTGTGATCCACACAGTCAAAGGCTTTAACATAATCAAAGAAGCAGAAGTGGATGTTTTACTGGAATTCTCTTGAAAGTAACGTCTCTCAGTCATCTCTGACTCTTGGCAACCCCATGGACGGTAGCATACCAGGTTCCACCATCCATGGGATTTTCCAGGCAAGAATACTAGAGTGGGGTGCCATTTCTTTCTCCAGGGGATCTTCCCAAACCAGGGATCGAACCCAGGTCTCCTGCATTGCAGACAGACTTATAGTCCTTAACTGTATAGCCTCAGGGCATATTTATTCTCTAGAAAGTGACTCTGGAGAAAGAGGTAGCTGGTGACAACAGGAAGAACACTTTGCCCCAGGTCACTGGGTGGAGATAAGGGAACTCTGGAATATTGACACCCCACCCACCACCCCCAAGGAGGGAGACCTGATCCCTTTAGAGAGCTCTTGCTCTTTCTATAATCCAACAGATGTTGGCAATTTGATTTCTGATTCCTCTGCCTTCTCTAAGTCCGGCTTATGCATTTGAAAATTCTTGGTTCATGTACTATTGAATCCTAGCTTGAAAGATTTTGAGCATTACCTTGTTAGCATGTGTAATGAGCATAATTTTATGGTAGTTTGAACATTTTTTGTCATACTTTTTCTCAGGCATAAATATATATATATATATCTCTTCCATTTTAGACCTCCCTCCTCTCTCCACCTCTTGCCTCTTTAGGTCATCACAAAGCAGCAGGCTGGCTCATTTGCAATCTCTTTGTATTATATAGCAGCTATCTATTTTACACAATAATGTATATATGTCAATGCTACTTTACCAATTTGTCCCACCCTCTCCTTCCCCCACTGTGTCTAAAAATCCATCTTCTATGTCTGTGTCTCCATTCCTTCTGTGTAAATAGATTCAACAGTACCGTTTTCCTAGATTCCATATATATGCTTTAATATACTACATTTGTTTTTCTCTTTCTGACTTACTTTACTCTGTATAACAGGCTCATCTACTTCACTACAACTGGCTCAAATTCATTCCTTTTTTTGTCTGAGTGATATTCTGTTGTTCACAATTTGAGCCACAACCTGTTCCTGGTCTTGTTTTTGCTACCTGTGTAGAGCTTCACCATCTTCTACTGAAAAGAATATAATCAATTTGATTTTGGTATTGGCAATCTGTGATGTCCATGTGTAGAGTTATCTCTTGTGTTGTGGAGGAGAGTGTTTGTTATGACCAATGCGTTCTCTTGGCAAAACTTTTTAGCTTTTGCCCTGCTTCCTTTTGTACTCCAAGGCCAAACTTGCCTGTCACTCTAGGTATCTCTTGACTTCCTACTTTTGCATTCCAGTTCCTATGATGAAAAGGACATCTTTTTGGGGTGTTAGTTCTAGAAGGTCTTGTAGGTCTTCATAGAACCACTCAACTTCAGCTTCTTCAGCCTTGGTGTTGGGGCATAGACTTGGATTACTGTGATATGAATGATTTGCCTTGGAAATGAATAGTTTTTGTTCATTTTTGTAATTGCATCCAAGTACTGCATTTTGGACTCTTTTGTTGATGAGTGCCACTCCATTTCTTCTAAGGGATTCTTGCCCACAGTGGTAGATATAATAGTCATCTGAATTAAATTGGCCCATTCCAGTCCATTTTAGTTTATTGATTCCTAAACTGTCAATGTTCACTCTTGCCATCTCCTATTTGACTGCTTCAAATTTACATTCCTTCATGGACTAACATTCCAGGTTCCTATGCAATATTGTTCTTTGCAGCATCATACTCTACTTTCACCACCAGACACATCCACAACTGGGCATCGTTTCCACTTTGGTGCAGACTTTTCTGATTCCTTCTGGAGCTATTTCTCCACTCTTCTCCCAGTAGCATATTGGGAACCTACCAACCTGGGGAGTTATCTTTCAGTGTCATACCTTTTTGTCTTTTCATCATGTTCATGAAGTTCTCAAGGCAAGAACGCTGAAGTGGTTTGCCATTCCCTTCTCCAGTGGACCATGTTTTGTCAGAAATCCCCACCATAACCCGTCCTTCTTGGGTGGTCCTACATGGCCTGGCTCACTGAGTTAGACAAGGCTGTGATCCATGTGATCTGTTTAGTTTTCTGTGATTGGGATTTTCATTCTGTCTGCCCTCTCATGGATGAGGATAAGAGGCTTATGGAAACTTCCCGAGGGGAGGGGCTGGCTGTGGGAAAAACTGGGTCTTGTGCTGGTGGGTGGGCCATGACAGTAAATCTTTAATCCAATTTTCTGCTGATGGATGGAGCTGTGTTCCTTCCCTAGAGATCTCTTTAAGAAAATTAGAGATACCAAGAGATGATTTCATGCAAAGATGGGCATGAAAAAAGAACAGAAACAGTATGGACCTGACAGAAGCAGAAGATATTAAGAAGAGGAGGCAAGAATACACAGAAGAACTATACAAAAAAGATCTTCATGACCCAGATAATCACGATGGTGTGATCACACACCTAGAGCTAGACATCCTGGAATGTGAAGTTAAGTGGGTCTTAGGAAGCATCATTATGAACAAAGCTAGTGGAGGTGATGGAATTCCAGCTGAGCTATTTCAAATCCTAAAAGATGATGCTGCTGCACTCAATATGCCAGCAAATTTGGAAGACTCAGCAGTAGCCACAGGACTGGAAAATGTCAGTTTTCATTCCAATCCCAAAGAAAGGCAATGCTAAAGAGTGTTCAAACTACCACACAATTGCACTCACCTCACACACTTGCAATGTAATGCTGAAAATTCTCCAAGCTAGGCTTCAACAGTACATGAATCAAGAAATTTCAGATGCTCAAGCTGAATTTAGAAAAGGCAGAGGAACCAGAGATCAAATTGTCAACATCTACTGGATCATCAAAAAAGCAAGAGAATTCCAGAAAAACATCTACTTCTGCTTCACTATATTAAAGACTTTGACTGTGTGGATTACAAACAACTGGAAAATTCTTAAAGAGATTAGAACAACAAACCATCTTACCTGCTTCCTGAGAAATCTGTATGCATGTCAAGAAGCAACAGTTAGAACTGGACATGGAACAATGGACTAGTTCCAAATTGGGAAAGGAGTATGTCAAGGCTGTATATTGTCACCCTGCTTATTTAATTTATATGCAGAGTACATCTTGCAAAATACCAGGATGAATGAAGCAGAACCTGGTATCAAGGTTGCTGGAAAAAATATCAGCAACCTCAGATATACAGACGATACCACCCTGATGGCAGAAAGCAAAGACCTCTTGATGAAGGTGAAAGAGGAGAATGAAAAAACTGGCTTAACATTAAAAAAAAAAAAAACCTAACATCATGGCATGCCATCCCATCACTTCATGGCAAATAGATGAGGAAATGATGGAACGGTGACAGACTTTTTTTCTTGGGCTCCAAAATCACTGCAGATGGTGACTGCAGCCATGAAATTAAGACACTTGTTCCTTGGAAGAAAAGTTATAACAAACCTAGACAGCATGTTAAAAGGCAGAAACATTAATTTGCCTGCAAATGTCTGGATAGTCAAAGCTATGGTTTTTCTGGTAGTCATGTATGAAAGGTGAGAGATGAAGGCTGAGCACTGAAGCATTGATGCTTTTGAACTCTGGTGTTGGAGAAGACTGAGAGTCCCTTGGACTGCAAGGAGATATCCTAAAGGAAATCAGTCCTGAATATTCATTGGAAGGGCTAATGCTGAAGCTGAAGCACCAATACTTTGGTCATCTGATGTGAAGAGCCAACTCATTAGAAAAGACCCTGATGCTGGGAAAGATTGAAGACAGGAGGAGAAGGGGATGACAGAGGACCAGGTGATTGGACGGCATCACTGGCTCATTGACCACGATTTTGAACAAGTTCCATGAGATGTTGAAGGACATGGAAGCATGGTGTGCTGCAGTCCATGGGGCTGCAAAGAGTTGGACACGACTGAGCAGCTGAAGAACAAAAGTATTCCATTGTATATAAAACAGCTAACAAAGGAATAATCTTAAAAATATATAAACAGCTCATGCAGCTCAATGTCAGAAAAAGAAACAATACAATCATAAAATGGGTTAGTTAGTTAGTTAGTTCAGTTGATCAGTCATGTCTGACTCTTTGTGACCCCATGAATCACAGCACGCCAGGCCTCCCTATCCATCATCAACTCCTGGAGTTCACTCAGACTTGCGTCCATCGAGTCCGTGATGCCATCCAGCCATGTCATCCTCTGTCGTCCCCTTCTCCTCCTGCCCCTAATCCCTCCCAGCATCAGAGTCTTTTTCACGAGTCAACTCTTCCCATGAGGGGGCCAAAGTACTGGAGTTTCAGCTTTAGCATCATTCCTTCCAAAGTACACCAAGGGCTGATCTTCAGAATGGACAAGTTGGATCTCCTTGCAGCCCAAGGGCTCTCAAGAGTCTTCTCCAACACAACAGTTCAAAAGCATCAATTCTTCGGTGCTCAGCCTTCTGCACAGTCTAACTCTCACATCCATACATGACCACTGGAAAAACCATAGCCTTGACTAGATGGACTTTCGTTGGCACAGTGATGTCTCTGCTTTTCAATATGCTATCTAGGTTGCTCATAACTTTTCTTCCAAGGAGTAAACGCCTTTTAATTTCATGGCTGCAATCACCATTTGTAGTGATTTTGGAGCCCCCCAAAATAAAGTCTGTCACTGTTTCCCCATCTATTTCCATGAAGTGATGGGACCAGATGCCATGATCTTTGTTTTCTGAATGTTGAGCTTAAGCCAACTTTTTTCACTCTCCTCTTTCACTTTCATCAAGAGGCATTTTAGTTCCGTTTCACTTTCTGCCATAAGGGTGGTGTCATCTGCATATCTGAGGTTATTGATATTTCTCCTGGCAATCTTGATTCCAGCTTGTACTTCTTCCAGCCCAGCATTTCTCATGATGTACTCTGCATATAAGTTAAATAAGTAGGGTGACAATATACAACCTCGACGTACTCCTTTTCCTATTTGGAACCAGTCTGTTGTTCCATGTCCAGTTCTAACTGTTGCTTCCTGACTTGCATATAGGTTTCTCAAGAGGCAGGTCAGGTGGTCTGGTATTCCCATCTCTTTCAGAATTTTCCACAGTTTATTGTGACCCACGCAGTCAAAGGCTTTGGCATAGTCCATAAAGCAGAAATAGATGTTTTTCTGGAACTCTCTTGCTTTTTCCATGATCCAGCGGATGTTGGCAATTTGATCTCTGGTTCCTCTGCCTTTTCTAAAACCAGCTTGAACATCTGGAATTTCACAGTTTACATATTGCTTAAGCCTGGCTTGGAGAATTTTGAGCATTACTGGCGTGTGAGATGAGTGCAATTGTGCAGTAGTTTGAGCATTCTTTGGCATTGCCTTTCTTTGGGATTGGAATGAAAACTGACCTTTTCCAGTCCTGTGGCCACTGCTGAGTTTTCCCAATTTGCTGGCATATTGAGTGCAGCACTTTCACAGCATCATCTTTCAGGATTTGAAATAGCTCAACTGGAATTCCATCACCTCCACTAGCTGTTTGTAGTGATGCTTTGTAAGGCCCACTTGTCTTCACATTCCAGGTGTCTGGCTCTAGGTGAGTGATCACAACATTGTGATTATCTGGGTTATGAAAATCTTTTTTGTACAGTTCTTCTGTGTATTCCTGCCACCTCTTCTTAATATCTTCTGCTTCTGTTAGGTCCAGACCATTTCTGTCCTTTATCGAGCCCATCTTTGCATGAAAATTTCCCTTGGTATCTCTAATTTTCTTGAAGAGATCTCTAGTCTTTCCCATTCTTTTTTTTCCCTCTATTTCTTTGCATTGATTGCTGAAGAAGGCTTTTTTATCCCTTCTTGCTATTCTTTGGAACTCTGCATTCAGATGCTTGTATCTTTCCTTTCTCCTTTGCTTTTTGCTTCTCTTCTTTTCACAGCTATTTGTAAGGCCTCCTCAGACAGCCATTTTGCTTTTTTGCATTTCTTTTCCATGGGGATAGTCTTGATCCCCGTCTCCTGTACAGTGTCACGAACCTCTGTCCATAGTTCATCAGACATTCTATCTATCAGATCTAGGCCCTTAAATCTATTTCTCACTTTCACTGTATAATCATAAGGGATTTGATTTAGGTCATATCTGAATGGTTTAGTGGTTTTCCTTACTTTCTTCAATTTAATCTGAATTTGGCAATAAGGAGTTCATGATCTGAGCCACAGTCAGTTCCTGATCTTGTTTTTGTTGATGGTATAGAGCTTCTCCATCTTTAGCTGCAAAGAATATAATCAATCTGATTTCAGTGTTGACCATCTGGTGTTGTCCATGTGTATGAGTCTTCTCTTGTGTTGTTGGAAGAGGGTGTTTGCTATGACCAGTGCATTTCCTTGGCAAAACTCCATTAGTCCTTGCCCTCCTTCATTCCATATTCCAAGGCCAAATTTGCCTGTTACTCCAGGTGTTTTTTGGAGAAGGCAATGTCATCCCACTCCAGTACTCTTGCCTGGAAAATCTCATGGACAGAGGAGCCTGGAAGGCAGCAGTCCATGGGGCCACTGAGGGTTGGACATGACTGAGCGACTTCACTTCACTTTTCACTTTCATGCATTGGAGAAGGAAATGGCAACCCACTCCAGTGTTCTTGCCTGGAGAATCCCAGGGACGAGGGAGCCTGATGGGCTGCCATCTATGGGGTCACACAGAGTCGGACACGACTGAAGCGACTTAGCAGCAGCAGCAGCAGTAGCAGCAGCAGCAGCAGCCAGGTGTTTCTTGACTTCCTACTTTTGCATTCTAGTCCCCTATAATGAAAAGGATATCTTTTTTGGCTGTTAGTTCTAAATGGTCTTATAGGTCCTCAAAGAACCGTTCAACTTCAGCTTCTTCAGCATTACTGGTTGGGGCATAGATTTGGATTACTGTGATATTGAATGGTTTGCCTTGGAAATGAACAGAGATCATTCTGTTGTTTTTGAGATTGCATCAAAGTACTGCATTTCAGACTCTTGTTGACCATGATGGCTACTCCATTTCTTCTAAGGTATTCCTTCCCACAGTAGTATATATAATGGTCATCTGAGTTAAATTCACCCATTCCAGTCCATTTTAGTTTGCTGATTCCTAGAATGTCAGCATTCACTCTTGCCTTCTGCTTGACCACTTCCAATTTGCCTTGATTCATGGACCTGACATTCCAGGTTCCTAGAAATATTGCTCTTTACAGCATTAGACCTTGCTTCTATCACCAGTCACATCCACAGCTGGGTATTGTTTTTGCTTTGGCTCCATCCCTTCATTCTTTCTGGAGTTATTTCTCCACTGATCTCCAGTAGCATATTGGGCACCTACTGACCTGGGGAGTTCCTCTTTCAGTATCCTATTATTTTGCCTTTTCATACTGCTCATGGGTTCTCAAAGCAAGAATACTGAAGTGGTTTGCCATTCCCTTCTCCAGTGGACCACATTCTGTCAGACCTCTCCACCATGAACCACCCATCTTGGGTTGCCCCACAGGCATGGCTTAGTTTCGTTGAGTGAGACAAGGCTGTGGTCCTAGTGTGGTTAGATTGACTAGTTTTCTGTGATTGTGGTTTCAGTGTATCCGCCATCTGATGCCCTCTTGCAACACCTACCATCTTACTTGGGTTTCTCTTACCTTGGATGTGGGGTATCTCTTCATGGCCACTCCAGCAAAGCGCAGCTGCTTCCTCTTACCTTGGACAAGGGATATCTCCTCACCATCACCCCTCCTGACCTTGAAAGTGGAGTAGCTCCTCTAGGCCCTCCTGCACCCATGCAGCCACCGTTCCTTGGATGTGGGGCTGCTCCTCCCGGCCGCCGCCCCTGGCCTTGGGCATGGGTTAGCTCCTCCAGGCTGCTGCCCCTGGCCTCGGGCGTGGGGTAGCTCCTCTCAGCTGCTCCTGCACTGTCGTAGCCTGGCACTCTCGGCCACTGCCCCTGACTTTGGCCACGGGGTAGCTCCTCTCGGCTGCCGCCCCTGACCTTTGACGTGGGGTAGCTCCTCTCGGTCGTTCCTGTGCTGTCGCAGCCTGGCACTCTTGGCCACTGCCCCTCTTGCATGGGGTCCTCCCCGCTTTTGCCCCTGACCTCGGACGTGGGGTAGCTCCTCTCGGCCGCATTTTGTGCGCCGGTCACGGCTGCCCGCACTATGTGTCCATAAAAATGGGTAGAAGACCTAAACAGATACTTCTCCAAAGAAGACATACGATGGCCAATAAACACAAGAAAAGATGCTCAACATTGTTCATTATTAGAGAAATGCAAATCAAAAGTACAATGGGCTACCATCTCACCCCAGTCAGAATGGCCATCATCAAAAAAAAAAAAAATCTGCAAACAATAAATGCTGAAGAGGTTATGGAGAAAACCCTACACTGTTGGTGGGAATGTAAACTGATATAGCCACCATGGAGAACATTACAGAGATTCCTCAAAAAACTAGGAATAAGATTTATGTAATACTCTATCCTATAAAATATCAGGAGCCATATTTTAAAAGTAATCCAGACAGAATCAAACATTTTTTCAAAGGTTGACAGCAAAGATGTGAAGGAATAAAAAAGACATGTCCTAAGAAGACGCTCAGAAGAAGACAAGAACACTGATTTCTGATGGTTCACTGAATGCTGTGGTATGAGTGAAATTAGGCTTATTTTGTATGACCTCAAGACTCAAATTAGCAAGAAAGGGATTTGAATTTATAGGTGTCGGATTTTGCTTCTGTGAAAGAATATTTTCTGATTATCAGAGCAATACTTAAATATCCTGGGCCTAAGTCTACATTGGGCATCTATTCTTCAGGAGTGATCAGGTTCACCTATTTTTCAGTTAGATGGTCTCTTAGATGTATTTTTTTGTTTGATTGGCTCATTTAGTATCATGAAGAATTAAAGAAAGAGCTTATATATATTTAGATGGAGCAGAACTCATTTGTTCATTAATTTCCAGAGTCCACCTTATTTTATTGTCATAATTATTCACTTCATATATTTGTCTTTAACCTGCCTAGTTCTTGAACACGTTTGAGCTTTCAACATCTGATTTGAAAGATTTCTTCAATTGTGAGATTTTAGGCTTCTCTTTCTCAACATAAATTCTCCTCTCTGTTTGCACAGTTCAGTGTCTTTATTTATCCATTGTAGTTTTCTTTACCTGCCTTGGAGGACCTAGTGTAGTATGAAACCACTAGTATTGTAACCAAAGCTCCAAATTGGGCAGACTTATCCACTTGTTTTGGGCAGTACAGCTTAAGCACAGAGGTGCAGAGACAAAGCTGAGGTCTCTTCTGTAAGGACAATTCATAAGAAGAAGGACAGAGTAGATCTAGGTATGCCCAGGGATCCCTTCCAAATTAAACTGTAAGATAAAGCACTCTGCCTTCCCAAACATAGGGTGAAACCTAGAATTGCACTTCTTGGGTTCCCTTCATAGGAAGGAAACACAAGGAATGGGAAAAATATATATTTCCATTAACATTGGTATCTTTTGCTAATTATTTTATATGTATAGGTTTAGCTTCCCCTAAAGATGAGATGTTTGAGAGTAGGCACTACCATTTCTTTGTTTAACTCAAAGTGCCCAGGACTGAGTCAAGGCTTCATGCATACTAAATACTATTACTTTAGATAAATAATAATGAATGAGAAATCTAGAGACTCAAGTTATAGTCCTAGCTCTGCCATTATGTGATCTTAATTTCTCCAGGCCTTGTTTTCTTATATGTGAAATGGGAGGATTGAAAAAAGAATATTATCCAGGAGGGAATCATAGGGCCAAACCTCCAAATAGGGTTGAAATAGATGGCATGAATCAGTTGGTTACAAGAATCTATTCAGAAGTTAAAATAGAATAAAATTATTCTAGTAGTTATTCACTGATTTTGCAGAACTGACTTGCCATTATTGAATTTAATGTCAGTGAAAGAGCTTGAATATCTACACAAGCATCTGATAACGATATCAATGTCTTTTCTGTACAGTTACTTCCCATTTGCAAGTGCCTGGAGCTCCCCTTCTTCTTGTACAGAGTCGTACACTCCTTGTTTATTTTTTTTCCATCTTATTTTATATTCTAAAATAGTGATGTTCTTGATCTTAGCAAAGTGTCCTGGAGGAGAAGGATCTGGTAACCTAATTTACACATAGGTGAGAGGTTCATATTGTGTATCTGTTCATAGCAGAATTGTAGGGAAGTGTTACACTCTAGGTAGGGAGATATTTTTGGACATGGAGTCTTTTTTCCAGCATCTCTATATCATATTACATAGGCATCTGTTAAGTCTATGCACACTTGTAAAGCCAACTCAGCCTGTGTTTGAGAGAGATGATTGTGCATGTGCTTGGGGTGGGGTTGTGTGTCATGCACCATAAAGACAGACTGACAGGGAGGTCCATGGTTGGCTGTTCCACATACAAATGGATTATCCTTTGAAATATCTTGAAGTGTATAAATCTGCTTGGGATTCTCAAGGGATGGTCTAGATAACTTAGTAGGCTTTTTTTTTTTTTTTGTCTGTCTTTATTTCCTGAGATCTTTTCTGAAAAAATTTTGAGGTCTCACATGTTGGAACAATTATCCAAGAATATTTCATCCCTGAGAAAAATATAACCCCTGAGTTGCTGCCAAAGTCAATGAGATCTATGGCAGCTTGCCTTCTGCAGACAGACCTTGCACATTAACACTTTAAGGACACAAGCAGAGTGCATGCTTCACTGTCTCCTGCAACTCACTTGTTAATGAAGGAAGGAGACTGCCTAGGATCTCACGGACAGTGTGCCCTGTGGCACCTGAGAAAAATTTTATTACAAATTATGTGCTAAATGGGCTCATTCTGTTTTTAGGGTTGTCAGTCATATGCTATAAACATCATTTCTTTTCACATAACTGACAACTTGAATAAAATATTTAAAAGGCATTCCTCAAAGTTAAAGAATATTATGACACAGATCACTAACCCATTTCCTTCATTTCCTTTACTCTCTAGTCACAAGGCTAACTCCACTTCCCAACCCTCCTTTGCAGTTAGGTGTGGCCATGAAACTGGGTTCCAAGCAATGGAATGTAATCAGAAATGGCATACCCACTTGTGGGCCTGGCCATAAAAGCTTCCCCACTTTTTACTCTTCACCTTCTATTCTTTTTCCAGTTAGCTAGAATAGAGTCAGTCCCTGGGAGACACTGGAAACGCTTGTTGAAAATGGTGGAGCCTGAATCTCTGACTCATCTCCTAATGGAGATACCACCCAGTTAGAGACTCCTACAAAGGACTATTAGAGAGTCAGCACCTTTTAGTGTGCTAAGTCACTGATACTTGTAGGTTTATCTCTTACAATGGTTAGCATTGCCTTGATCAGTACAATTATGATCATATTCATTTTTCCGAAGTTATATTGAATGGCTTTAAGTAGGGACAATATGCTCTTTTGGTATGTTAAAATTATGTCTGATAGGAAATTACAGTCTTTGAGGTTTCTGCCTCCCCCACACCTGGCATGTACTATCTCAACATTTTCTGATTTTGCCTAATTGAACCTAAGCTTATACTGATGCCCATTTGCCTTCTCATTTTATTCTTTCCCCTTTTGTTTCTTCACCTCCTTTTTCAACTCTACTGATTCCCTTTTCTCATCTGGCATGTTTGTTAATTCTTTCAACTAGTATTAGCCACATACCTATTGTATAATAGATGCTTGCTGGGTACTAAGTAGACAGTGTGGTAAAGAAACAGGCTTAGCTCTTCTCTCATCTCATTGAGATTTTGGTGGAATATAGGAGATTGAAAATAAATTAAAAATAAACAGATAAATTTGTAGTAATAAATTATGAGCACTATGAAGGAAGTAAATGTGATCTAGGGATGAACAATAATGATGGGGGGAAGCAGAGAACCCTGATTAGAGAGGACTATCCCAGAAGGTTCTGAGGAAGTGACATTTCAGCTGTGAACTGAGGAAAGTAGAAAATTAAACCATGGACATGGAGTAGGGGAGGAGCATTCCAATATATACAGTGGCACTGAAGCTAGAAAGCATTTTATTTTTTTGCAAGTTCAAAAAAATTAAGGAGGCCTCTGTGATTGCAGCTCTGTGAATGATCTCCTGAACTGCAGGCAATCTCCTGCATTGCAGGTGGATTCTTTATAGACTGGGTCACCAGGGAAGCCACTGTGGATAATGGGGAGAACTATATTGAAAAGATGAAATTAGAAGGTATATGGGATTGTGCAGGATTTCAAACATTATGGGGAGGAATTTGGCTTTTAATGAAAGTGCGATGACAAATGACTGAAACGTTTAAGTAGGAAAGTCAAGTCATACAATTAGTGTTTTAAAAATACCCTAGCTTTTGCTTGGAGAGTAGATGGTAGGAAGCTCATGAAGAATGATAATCATCAAGGAGAGTTTTATGGTTGTCCAGATGAAACATAATGTAATTTGAACTGGAGAGAAGGCAGTGGGGAGAAATCAATGTATTGTGGCACAATTTTAAATGCCTGTGTGACCTCCAAGTTGAGATGTTAAATGGGCATTTAGACACATGAGTGTGGAGATCAGAGGAGGGTTCTATGCTTTAAATGTAAATTTGAAGGTGTATTTGTGTACAGTGTTTTAGTCACAGAGATAAGTAAAAGACCCAAGGCCTCCAGTTATGCTCATAGTGTGTTTTGTGGGTCAAAAGTCCCTATAAAGGGAAACAATATTCTAGAGTGTCATTCCAACAGGGCTGTCAGAGAGCAATTTACTAATCAACCCACAACAGTTAGAAATAGATTTCTATGTAGATTTCCTGAAGGGCAAAGACATTGGATTTGGAAGGAAATATGTAGGAACCAAGAAGTTGCTTGATGGACAATAATGAACCTGTGCTTGAGCTGAGCTTTGTATATCTTGGTTTATGCTATGCATTGAGTCAACTCTACCCTGGTGACAGTCAAGAATGGTTTCTGGTGTGAGAACCCTGTGTTCTCACACAGGGTATGTTCTGTTTTACTGCCAAGTCTCAGGTGTGTAGGTCCACAGATGGTGGCCACCTGTGAGACTCATCATGGCACATGCCCTGAGATAAAAGCCCCAGGGGAAGGAGCATGCTTGGCTAAAATGTGAACCAAACCTTCTCTCCTTTCTCAGGCAATTAAAGAGCCTCGGAACACACTTGGAGACATTGTTCACACAGGCAATTCTTCTGCTATTAGAGAAGCAGATTGACTCCATTTTGATCATCCTGCCCTCGTCTGCTTGGCAAGCGCAGTGTGATGTCCATATGCTCTATTGTTCCCGTCAGCAGGGTGCTAACGTTTCTTTTGCTGCTGCTCTCACTCTGTGGGGGATGTTTTTTTAGCCCCCTTTTCAATGTTGCCAACACATACATATATATTTTTAAAACATAGCACTTATTCTGGAGCCGCAGAAGGTGTGAGCGCTGTGTCCTCTAGCCATGGTACTGCATTTTCATTCAAACTCTTGCTTCCTGCCTTCAAATGCAGTGTAGATTAGTTTTCCAAAGAGGTACAGATCACCAGTAAGTGGCAGTAGCCTGGCTTAAAGACAGGCTGCACTTACACTTCAGAGGCGACTGCCTGGAACCGGGAAAGGGTTGCAGCCAAATGGAATTTATTAGCGAGATCTATAGAATGTGTTTGAAGAGCTACAGTGGTGTGAGCCGGCAGGCACACAGGTTGGCCCACCATCACACAAAGTCAAACAGGCCAACTGCTCGAGGGATTCAGACTGGCATGCCTTGTCAGCATTTCTTTATTTCTTCCTGCAGAAAGACACAAATGGAACAAATTTTCAGTCCCAGTGACATGTCCCAGGCATCTTGTGCAGTTTTCCCTCTTCCTCAGAGCCTCCTTCCATGTTCTCAACCCCCCGCTCAAGCTTCTCCTCCCCAGATGGTGCTAAGGAAGCAATTGTTTCTTTAGTGGTTCCAGCTGATTCTCTCTCTGCCAGTACCTGGATTTCCTGTTGGGCTGGATTTTTAGCAGGGGTGAATTTTCTCAGTTCCTCAAGTAAGGATTTTAAACTCCGTACTCAAAGGGCTGTGGAATTTGGCTTCTTTACAAGAACTAATCAGTGTAAAGTGTGGGCTACCCTGCACCTGATTCTGAGAGACCCCCGCAGGAGTGGGGAAGATCATTTATTCTTGGGAGTATGGAGCATTCAAAACCTATTTCAGAATGTTGATTTAGTTCTTCCCGATGACTTCTTTGCAGAATGCCTTCTTTGCTAGGGATCATTCTGTCTTCACGGGAGACAGTACGGTATGGCATAAGAAGACTTCTTAGGCAGTAAGGAGACGGCCTTTGCAGCCCGACTCAGACATCAGCTCTGTCTTTACTGTTGGATGACCTTGGAAAAGTCAGTTCAGTTTCTGCATCAGTCAGGTGGGATCTAGTGGTGTGGCTTACAGTTTGGGGAGTGTGGCAGGAGACCCATCAGACAGTGTAGTGAGGGGACTTCCTGTGGAACAATACTTAAATGTGGAACATTTAAACATTTTGTCATGAAGGAAATCTTGTAATTTTGACAATTTCAAAACAAATAGACTTATCACCGTTTTTCTTTCCCCCTCATACAATAGCCAATTTTATGCTAATACATGCCCTATTCTGTTTTTGTTTTTAATGGAAATCTGAATTCTCTATCCTAGGATTGGGATATCCCTTGGATTGGGATGCCGGGTGGGGCATGTTCTAATCTGTGTGTATTTAGCTAAGGCAGGAGGATTTTTCCTCTAATTCTCCTCTTCCTCCCCACCAGCCCTCAGCAGCTTTTGAGGGTAGTGGGGAGGAAGGGGAGAGTGTAATGTTTCTTTGTAATACCTGGAAATCAATTTGAACTATTTGAGATTTAAGTGACTAAACTAATTTATTATCTCATTTCCTTCCAGATTCCATTTTATTTTTCAATACCAAAATCTCCAAAGCAGCCCACATCTTCTCATTTCTACAATAGAGATAGTGTAATTGTCTATAGTTACTTTGAAACTGCTACTATTGTTGCTGATAGAGAATCTCTGTAATTGTCTTGATCATTTTTTTTCCTCTTTTTCATAATTTGGGTGAAATTTATCTGAGTGTGAAGAAGCAGTAGTTTAAAAGGGGTCCACAATGCTGTCTGGCCATTCCTACCAGACTCTCTGACTCATTGCCACAAGATGGATCTCTGCCATATGAATATTCACAGCTCCCCGAACAGTCCATTAAAAACAAAGTTGAACTCTACCTGTTTATAGATTACTTCTCTTTATAATTACACTATATTTCAGCAACTAATGGGAAAGAAACTTCTTAACAAAAACAGCTCACTTTCCATAATATGAATTAAAGGAGAAATTAAGGTCAATTCTGTTTCAAATAACTTCTCAAAAGGGAAAAAAAAAAACAACAAAAAACTCTTCATTAATCAAAAACATCCAGATCTACTTCCCCCTATTAATCCAGGTATATAGAAGCTCCTAACACTTGTAACCAATCTCTGTCTGCTCTAATGGATATTTGGAACCTTTATTGATTTGGGTAAATTTGCTTCTTCTAAGGTCAATAATGATAAATGAGTCATGTTCTGCATGAAGTGACTTGGTACTTTGAATTAAATGATTGTAATTATCTGTAGTTATTCTGTAACTGCTACTGTTACTGCTGTTGACAGAACATCCATGTAATTGTGATGGGGATTTTTTTCTCTACTTTAATAATTTGGGGGAATGTCATCTGTATGTGGCAAAGCTCACAGCAGAGGTTTAAAAGAGAAGCAGGATAGCATGGGGCACTGTCCCTGTATTTCTGTCCTCATCTGCCACATTCCCACTCTTCTCCCTCTGGGTTGGTGTTGATCACAGCCTGCCAGTCAAATGGTACCTGGGGACTTGAGGAAGGGGCTAAGTCATGTGCTGCCACCCAATGCCTTTCCAGTGGTGAAGGTAGGCTCAGAACACAGAGATGAAATGTCAATCACCCACTGTGCTTCCTAGGCTGTCCTGAGAGGGTATCTGTTTGGAAGTGATCATCTACTCTATGGTGTTAGACACTCACGGGCAGTGAGAAGACCCTGCCTGCCCATAGTCCTTGCTGTGCTTCCACCTGCAGCTGAAGTCTGAGGGAGACAACCATGTAAAAGCCCTGCTTTCTGCTTCCACTAAGCAGGACAGATTACAGCAGGTGCTACTGGATATATGTTCTCAGTTGACTTCTGCCTCGAGGGCTTTGCCCAGCAACACTTCAGCCTCCAGGTGAAGATAGTCTAGAGGCAAACTGCTCAGTACGTGGCCGAGGAAAACTCTCTGAAACCCCATGGACTGTAGCCCACTGGGCTCCTCTTTCCATGGGATTTTCTAGCCAAGAATCCTGGAGTGGTTTGCCATTTGCTCCTCTAGGAGATCTCCTCATCCAGGGATCAAACTCTTGTCTCCTGCATTGACAGGCAGATTTTTATTTACCACTGCACCAACTGGGAAGCCAGAGGGAAGTTAGTTCAGTCACTTAGTCATGTCTGACTCTGCGACCACATGGACTGCAGCACGCCAGGCTTCCCTATCCATCACCAACTCTCAGAGCTTGCTCAAATTCATGTTCATCAAGTTGGTGATATGATCCAACCATCTCATTCTTCGTTGTCCCCTTCTCCTCCTGCCTTTAATCTTTCCCAGAACCAGGGCCTTTTCCAGTGAGTCAGCTCTTCCCATCAAGTGGCCAAATTATTAGAGTTTCAGCTTCAGCATCAGTCCTTTCAATGAATATTCAGGACTGATTTCCTTTAGGATGGACTGGTTGGATCTCCTTGCAGTCCAAGGGACTCTCAAGAGTCTTCTCCAACACCACAGTTGAGAAGCATCAGTTCTTTGGCACTCAGCTTTCTTTATTGTCCAACTATCACTACTGGAAAAAACATAGCTTTGACCAGATGGACATTTGTCAGCAAAGTAATGTCTCTGCTTTTTAATGCTGTCTATATAGCTTTTCTTCCAAGGAGCAAGTGTCTTTTAATTTCATGGCTGCAGTCACCATCTGCAGTGATTTTGGAGCCTCAAAAAATAAAGTTTCTCACTGTTTCCATTGTTTCCTCATCTATTTGCCATGAAATGATGGGACCAGATGCCATGATCTTAGTTTTTTTTTTTTTTCTTTTTTTTTTTAATGTTGAGCTTTAAGCCAAACTGTTCACTCTCCTCTTTCACTTTCATCAAGAGGCTGTTTAGTTTTTCTTTGCTTTCTATCATAAGGGTGGTGTCATCTGTATATCTGAGGTTACTGATATTTCTCCAAGTAATCTTGATTCCAGCTTGTCCTTCATCCAGCCCGGCATTTTTCTTGATGTACCCTGCATATAAGTTAAATAAGCAGGGTGACAATATATAGCCTTAAGGTACTCATTTCCCAATTTGGAACCAGTCTGTTGTTCCATGTCAGTTCTAACTGTTGCTTCTTGACCTGTGTACAGGTTTCTCAGGAGGCAGGTAAGGTGATCTGGTATTTCCGTCTCTTTAAGAATGGTCCACAGTTTGTTGTGATCCACACAGTCAAAGGCTTTGCCATAGTCAATAAAGCAGAAGTAGATATTTTTCTGGAACTCTCTTGCTTTTTTGATGATCCAACAGATGGTGGCAATTTGATCTCTGGTTCTTCTACCTTTTCTAAATGCAAGTTGAACATTTGGAAGTTCACGGTTCACATACTGTTGAAGCCTGGCTTGGAGAATTTTGAGCATTACTTTGCTAGCGTGTGAGATGAATGCTATTGTGTGGTAGTTTGAACATTCTTTGACATTGCCTTTCTTTGGTATTAAAATGAAAACTGACCTTTTCCAGTCCTGTGGCCACTGCTGAGTTTTTCAAATTTGCTGGCATATTGAGTGCAGCACTTGAACAGCATTATCTTTCAGGATTCAAAATAGCTCAACTGGAATTCCATCACCTCCACTAGCTTGTTCATAGTGAGGCTTCCTAAGACCCACTTGACTTCACATTCCAGGATGTCAGGTTCTAGGTGAGTGATCACACATCATGGTTATCTGGGTCATGAAGACCTTTTTTGTATAGTTCTTGTATAGTTACTTTTTTGTATAGCCAGAGGAAATTAGTATGGCATTAAAAGGAAAGAAGTTTCACTTCATACCCTCTGGCTATATGCTTCTCCTCTTAACCAAAGGCTTAGAGATTTGTGTTTTAACATGCATAAAACAAATTTTAATTAAAAAAAAATTTAGAATAAACACTAAGTTACACAAAGTATTTCATCTTTCTGTGCCTCAGCTTCAATTCTAGCAAAATGAAGTTGAAAGAAATGAGAGTCTTTTGACGGTGTCTTGGTTGCGCTAACCTAGGATTTTGGGCCAATGGGACTTTTAGAGAAAAAGTGTAGATATTACCTTTGAATTCAAATGTGTTAGAAATGTCTTAATTATGCGTCTTCCCAGATAACACCAAGTAGCTGGTGAGAGTCTCAATTTTTGTTGTTTGTGTTCTTCAAACCTCAGAAAGGGAAGAGAGATGGAGTCAAATCCTGCTGGGATAAAGAGGCAGTTCACTAGGAATGAAATGCAGAGAGAGACAAGAACTCACTGGACTAGTCCCTATGCATGCCAGCAGACCTGGAGTAAAAATTGCCCTTTATACACAGCAGTTTAGAGCAGAATATTAAATAGGAGAGCATGATAAAACTTGTGCTTTCAGAAACTAGAAGGGTATAGATGATAAGAGCTTGCCTGAGTTTAAATGGTAGGATGAAAAGAAAGAGGGATGAAAGGAGACACAGTTTAGAACCAGGCAAGAGGCTGTTTAATGTTGGAATTCTTTGTCAGGAAAGCTTTATAACAATGCAAGATGTACAGCTAGACCGGAGCAGACCAGGGCAGCAGGTACATTTGTCGGACATGCTCTCCCAGCTTAGCTGATGTTGGGGTTTGCTTCCCCTTTGGAGGAATAGCTGTGAATGAGGGCAGGACATTTTGGACTGGGCATCTCCCTGCCATGAAGGTCTTTCATGGTGAAGAGGGGACAGTAAGAATTAGTCTTTGATTTCAGGATCTCTCATTCCCTTCCTCATTCCCCCCACCTCTCCAAACCTCTCAAGACTAAAGTTCCCAGCTGAGATCCATTCCCATTTGTTTGTGCTATGTTTTGGGAGTGGCCAGTAAGACATTTTCATCTGGTTCTCATTTTCCACATAAGTCTGAGACCTCCTCAAATTGTGGGGGTTTTTTTCCCAACAGAATCGGGGAGTGGGACATCTTCCTTACCACCCTAGCCTGCACGTACTGATTAAAAAGGAAAAAGCTATAAATATTAAGAATGAGGTCACCTTCATGAACTTCTAGCTCTCTCAGATGAGGAAGGCATTTGTGGCTGCCTCCACTGGTCTTATTTCTGTGGGTGTCTGTAATGACTTGGAAGTCAGAGGGAGGACAGAGTGCTCAGTCATAGTGTGGCTGTGAAGGCAGAACATGAGAAAAGCACCAAGAAAAAATGACACACCATAATAAGGCCACTGCTCCCTTCTCCATCTTTTACTGAACAAACTGCTGAAATGCCCAAGACTGCTGTAAAGTCAGCAAAAAATGATGAACTTGTAACAGGTGTTATCACTTGTAGCCATCTAATTTCAGCTTAAACTCCCGGGAGAAGGTAGTTATGGAGACCAGGGAGAAAGTGAGAGGATTCCTGTTTAAAGTCTGGAATCAGAGGTTTTGGCTAAAGGCCAAAACCTTTAACCCGATTAACTCTTCTCTGAAACAGGAGAACATCAAGAAGATACTGAATCTACTATGTTTTACAGATAAACTAAGTGGAGGGTCTGGTTCAAATAGTGAACCTGTTAAAAAAGAAGAGAATTAGCACTAATGGACTGTTCCTTTTCTTTCTGCATATGAACTGTATCAACTGCAGCCCTAACCCGACATCTGTCAGCCAGATAACGTGCACAGTTCTGTGTGGGTCATTGTTTGTCGAGGAATGGACTATCACATGGCAGATGCTGCCTGCTTCAGTTGAATTGAGAGGAAATTTGTTAGAGGAGCCAGCAAACGTAGTTAGCCCTGCACTTCAGCTTGGCTTTTATTTTTCTTTATATAAATTATTTTCTGCCCCTTCCACAGAGAAATTTACCTTAGAAAACAGAACAGTGGAGTAGGTATTAGGGCAGCCACCTCAGTCATCTGCCAGGGTGTTTGTTCTTTACCAAGCTTCCCAGGTGGCCCTAATGGTAAAGAACCTGACTGCCACTGCGCGAGATGTTAGGGACCTGGGTTCGATCTCTGGGTCAGGAAGGTCCCCTGGAGTAGGAAATGGAAACCTACTCCAGTACTCTTGCCTGGGAAATCCCATGGACATAGGAGCCGGGAAGGCTACAGTTCATGAGGTCGCAAATAGTCAGACACAACTGAGTCAGACCAACTCCTGTTGCAACAAAGTACCATATTCATTGCCTCATCTGTGCCTTGACTATCCTGCAAGTATCTGAGCTTGAGAAGTGCAGGAGAACTGGGTCTCCCATTGCCTTCTTGGACATCAACTTAATGTCAGATAAGGAGGTGATGCTCAACAGAAAATAGCAACTGTTCAATGTCATTGTCTCCCTGACTTCTTATTAAAGAGGCAATCAGTAGACAACCGGGACTGCTGGCTTGTAGGTTATTACTTTAACCTTTTTTTTGTTTCCTTCTTCCTACCAACTCCTGGGGGTTTCTTCTGCTCCTTCCTTTTCCTTCTTTCTTCTTCTCTCCCTGACTCAGGTCTTATCCTAACTTAGACAGGTCAAAGGAAAAGAGGATAGTAATTATTAATATTAAAATCCACAGAAAAAAGTAAAGGAATAAAAAATATGTTAGATCTGCTGCTGCTGCTAAGTCGCTTCAGTCGTGTCCGACTCTGTGCGACCCCATAGATGGCAGCCCACCAGGCTTCCCCGTCCCTGGGATTCTCCAGGCAAGAACAGTGGAGTGGGTTGCCATTTCCTCCTCCAAGGCATGAAAGTGAAAAGTGAAGGTGAGGTCGTATCCGATTCCTAGCAACCCCATGGACTGCAGCCTACCAGGCTCCTCCATCCATGGGATTCTCCAGGCAAGAGTCTGGAATAGGGTGCCATTGCCTTCTCTGATCAGATATTTGCAAATGGTGAGAGAAAAATGCATATTGTTGGATACACCCCATGGAAGATGAGACATGTTGTCTGGTATCAGTCCATAATAGCCACACATGTCCCAAGAATCATTTAATTGAGCCCATTGGCCATCCTTGCTCAATAGGAGTCTTTTAAAGAAATAATATGTAATGACATTTCTTATAGAAAGACATGCTTCTTGACTTGTGCAGGGATGGGGCACAGGGAAGATGGAGATAGGTGGGGTGGGTCATGTTGCAGCTGCCTTGCATACCTGGGCCAAGATGATGCGAGTTGAGAGACTGAGGGAAGGATATTACACAACCAGTTTAGTGCTCAGACTCTGAGAAGCTCTTTCATTGTTGTTGATAAATGAGAAACGAAAGGGCAAACAAGCTCGCAAATGGAGAAGCAGCAGTTATAAATACTGCTGCTGCTGCTGCTGCTAAGTCACTTCAGTCGTAGGGTCCCTGAAATATCCCATGGAAATACTTAACTTTTGTACCTTTGTGTTCGCTTGTAACCTTTCATTAGAAACAGAAATGCCATGGGATCAGTGCACAGCTATTTATAGGCTGTGATCCAACAGCCTTTCAAATCGTCCTAAAGTTATAGACTACTCTGTGGAGCAGTCATTTTTGATGAGGTCATCAAAAAGCTCTAGTTACACCAATCAAGCCAAAAAATAATAATAATAATAATAAAGTAAACTCTAGTGGATAATCCCTAAAGCAAAAAGAACTAACTTTGAGAAGTATGGGATCCTACATTTCCCATCTTCCATAAACTGGAATTTCCCTTTAGGAACTGGATCATAAATTATAATTATTATTGGCAAAAGTGGTCAATGGGAATGAAAGCATTAATTTTCTTCAAAAATCAAACATTTTGGGTTTGTTTGAAAGAAAAAAAAATGCTAGGAACTGAAGTCTCTATCTCTCTTTTACTGAGTACTGATGGGAAGAGAACTGTTAAGAAAAGTTGTCAGCAAATTATCAGTTGCTGAATTATGAAATTAGAGAAACTGGAAGCAGCTCTAGCTCTGGGTCTATTTCCCTTCTCCCACACCAAAATGGAATCTTAAGTGAAAATTGCAGCATCTCCACCCTGTAATGAAATGTGCAGAAAAAATGAAAAATGCATTACTGTACCCCATGTGTATGTACTACATCATTACACCGCTGAGAATGTTTCACTAATGATACAGAACGTATGGGGGTCTTACATAATGAACTACAATGAGGTACATTAAAAATATATATGAGTTTAATTTAATATATTTATTTAATTGATTACCAAAAAAAAAAAAATAACTTTCATCAGGCAGTCTCATAAGACTTCTATCAGTTCAGTTCAGTCGCTCAGTCATGTCCAACTCTTTGTGACCCCATGAATCGCAGCACGCCAGGCCTCCCTGTCCA
>SJXQ01010720.1:58839-103116 GCA_006408695.1 Aepyceros melampus | reverse complement strand
GAAATCTAACTCCTGCCTCAATAAGACCTAGCTGAGAGCATCAGACCAGTTTCTGGATATCAGTGCTTACTCTGTAGATGGGGCATGATCTATGACTCCCAGGTACCAATCTTGCCTACACCTCCAATGGAATGTCTGAGTCATTATAAAGAAAACTTGGAAATCTGCTTTTACAAAATCAAACAATCAGATCAAAGCAGCACAAAGCAGCATTTCCTCTCTACTAGGGTAACAGCAGCCCACTCCAGTGTTCTTGCCTGGAGAATCCCAGGGACGGGGGAGCCAGGTGGGCTGCCGTCTCTGAGGTTGCACAGAGTTGGATATGACTGAAGCTATTTAGCAGGGTCATAGTAACTGTAAATTGAAAAACAAGAGGAATTTAACACCTGAAAGAATCAAGTTTGAATCCTGGCACTGCTTCTTGGTAACTATGGGACTTGGTAGATAAGTAACTCTGACACCCTCAAAGCCACACAGGATTGAATAAGATAATATAATTTGCCTCAAGAGACTCACAATTAGGCCATCCCAAATGGCTGTCTCTTCCCCAGTTTCTTAGTCCTGAGGAATGCTGCCCTTGGCAAGCCTCCCTGGCTATATACAGGGAGCATTTACTCTCACAAACACTGCAGGGGCCCGGATGACTTTTTATGTTCCCTTGTGACTGTATTATAGAGTGGTTAGACTAATCCTTTAAGCTATACTAAAACTTTACCGTTACTTCAGGTTCACTCTGAAAGAATCCTGACTGTCAAAAATTAAAAAGAATGACTAATAAGGAAAAAAATAGCTGGTGGGGAGAATGACATGAATAAAGATAAGACTGAATTAGCAATTGTGTATGGAAAAGTCAAAGGATAAAATGTTCAAACTTATTGAGCTAATTCTAAAATACTGATCTTGGAAAGAAGATGAATTTTAATAGCATTGATGGATGAAACAGTTGAAATTTATTATTAAAGTCAACACTTTGAAATGCCTATGGCCTATAAAGTTTTTTTTTTTTTGACTGGATGGAAATTGTTCTCTGGCCTGATAGAGTTAGCAAAGGAAAAAAATGCGAGGATCACAGAAGTATGTAACACAGACACAAAGAGCATGCTTCAAGTCCTAACAATTCTAAAACCTCTTTTATGAAGGTCATGAATAAGACTCCAGCCAGGAAGGAAATGGCATCTCTCCCAACAATTACTTAAAACAAAAGGAACAGTCACTAACCTTTCTGATCGCCTTTGGTCATTTGGCTACCTTGATGCTCAGAGGAAATCTGAAAGTTTCACAAATATCTCTTGACATTTTTACTTAGTGGAGTCTTGTTTACCTTTGTAACATGATAACAAGGTTCCTAATAAGTAACTCTGGAGATTCTTCTCCAGTGTCTTATCTATTAGTATCCTCAATTATCCATGCACACATTTGAGGGTACCATCCAGATACATACGTAACACAAAATGCTGGTCATCTGCAGGAAATTCTTTGTTAGCAAACAACTCTAATTTCCTAAAATATACACAGTAACATAACAGAGGCATGGACCCAGAACAGAGTTTGAGAGAAATTCTATTTGTTTTCTTTCCCATTATGGTTAGTTACAGGATATTGAATATATTTCCCTGTGTTATACATTAGGACTTTGTTGTTTATCCATTCTATATAAAATACTTTTCATCCGTTAATCCCAAACTCCCAATCATCCCTCTCCCCAACCCTTTCCCCTTGGCAACCACAGGTCTATTCTCTATATCTGTGAGTCTGTACCTGTTTGGTAGATAGGAAAAGGGTTCATTTGTATCATATTTTAGACTTGAGTGCACATATAACTGATATCATATGTATTTGTCTTTCACTTTCTGAATTACTTCACTTAGTATGCTAATCTTCAGGTTTGCCCATGTAGCTGAAAATGGCGTTATTTCATTATATTTCATGACTGAGTAATATTTCATTGGATGGAGAGATCGATAGATAGTACATCATCTTTATCCATTTATCTGTCAATGGACATTTAGGTTGTTTCCCATGTCTTGGGTATCATAAATAGCTCAAAATTAACAAAGGAGTGCACGTATCTTTACAAATTATGGTTTTGTCTGCATTTATGCCCCAAAGTAGGATTGCTAAAGAGAAATTCTATAAAATGAGGGAATTGGAGTTGCTCTATGAGGACCATCCTACCTCTCACATTGTTTGACTTAATAACCACTTCAATGGAATATAAAGTAGAAGAAGAAACAAATGTCAAGAGAAATATAATGTTAAGAGCTTCATTAACTCAGTTGGCTAGAACCCAGTGGAAATGACGTCGAGAGCATAGGAGCAAAGATGTGATTGTTTCCTGGGCCTATTTGCTTCAACACACCTTCTCTGTGACTCTGCTTAAGTGGATGGTGGTGCTCAGTCATGTCCAACTCTTTGTGACCCCATGGACTGTAGTCTGCCAGGATCCTCTGTCCATGGGATTTCCCAGGCAAGAATACTGGAATGGGTTGCCATTCCCTTCTCCAAGGGATCTTCCCCACCCAGGGATCAAAACCACATCTCCTGCATTGGCAGGTGGATTCTTCACCACTGCACCATTTGGGAAGCCCCATTAATGCCCTCATAAATCATTCCTTTTGATCATGGGGGAAACAGCATGAGCAAATCAGTAAAATAAATTCTCCCTGAAAGGAATAGAGTAGAAGTCTGCATTATCCATCTCATCATCAGGTATTTCACTAAAGAACTGTCCTTCAGATAAAGGAAACAGGGTACAAAATACAGCACTTGCCTAACTCATCTCCATTCCCATAGCATGCTGAATACACATAATCAGGAAAATCTCATGGTTGTGGATACTTGGGCAATTCTGCTCCCATCAATTGAGTTATACATTCACCAAAAGCCAGTATTATTAATTATTCACAAGCTTGTTGATGCCAGCTCTACTTTGCATATTATATAAAACAGTGATTGTAGTATATACATGCAAAGAGAAAAAAAAGATTTATTTCTATGAAAATTAAATTGCAATTCAATAAAGATAAATTACTTTTTTTAAGTTTTCTTGTAAATAAAATAAAAAGGGTCAAATTAGATGTGGGTGAAACAGTCATAAAAGATTGGTTGAGAACAGGAGTCAGAAACATTCAGAAGGACTCCACACTCAAATTTCATAACAAGTGTTTTTTAAATTGCTCTTTTACTTCAAAGAAACCAAAACTGGAAATCATAGAGAATGCATTATGCCGTGGTTTTAGTGAAAGACAAAACCAGTAGTATGCAAGAGCCAGCTGGGACTGGCTCACAAGGGCCAATTATCAAGTTTGCAGTGATTTGGTGGGCCTGTTGTTAAACATTGTCATCATTAATAACTAAGTGATACAAACTTAGATTTAAGTAAATTACATTTTAAACAAACTTATTAAATACTGAAGATCAGTCATTTCCTATATTTTACACTTTACAGTTATCTATATTCTTCAGTTTATTTACACGTACTCTTGTTGTAGAGTGGAAATATAATGTAATGCTCTACCACTACACATTTCTTTTCAATTCTACTTTCAGTGCCATGGTAGTAGCTTAAAAGTGAACAAAATGGGAGTATTACACCACAGAAAGCATCAACACAACAGTCAGGGCTATTCGTTTTCCAGAGAGTTGATTGTCAAATGTGTATCAGCATACCACTAAAGAGAAGTGAAATCGAGTAAGTGGAAGCATATTCAAAGAAAAAGCCTTGTCCATAAAGCAGAAGGCTAACAAATGAACACACACATATTAACAAGTCTTAAGTTAAAATAAAAATGCTACAATGTGTGTGTACATACATGTATGTGTATATATTAATAAACACACATACACACACACACATATATATTTTTCCTTACCTTAAGTTTTTCAATTAACCTACAACTATTTGCACCAATGACTCAATGGACATGAATTTGAGCAAACTCTGGGAGATAGTGGAGGACAGAGGAGACTGACATGCTACAGTCCATGGGGTCACAAAGAATCAGACTCGACTTAGTAACTGAACAACAACAACAACTATTGGTCCTGATTCAGATTAGGGCTTCTACCAGAGCCAATGAAACATTAGACAAATTTTTATAACTTTCTGGAAAGTAGTGTGGCAACATTTATTGAAAGATTTGAAAATTCATATTCCTTCACCCCAAAACTTCACTTCTTTAATGTAAGAAAACTATAAAGAATACAGTCAAATATGTAACAAAATGTTCACCATATTGTTTAAAATAACAATACACAAATACATAAATAAATAAACCACCTAAATGTGTAGCAGTGGGGAAATGATTAAATAAATCATAATACCTCTATATAGTAAAATATGATATAACAAGCAAAATCATGTTTCAAAGAACATTTAATGAGTAGGAAGAAATCCACCAAATATTAATAGTGGTTATCAGTGGATGGTGGGACTTAAATTGATTCCATGTTTTATATAAGTAATGCACATGCATTATTGAAATGTTAGAAAATAGAGATAAATAAAAATATGAAGCTAACAATCATTCATAACTCCACAAAACAAAAACAACTATTTTAAAGCTCTTGGTTTTCTTCTTGAAGGTTTTTGTGCTTATATGCACATGCACACATTTTTAATCCAAAGTGGTATTACAGGGTGCATATTATTTTGTAATTTTTTTCATAATAAATCTTAAAATATTCTTGGATAAATTTTATTTTCTTATTTACAATCTTCTACATTTTCCAAACTTCTTTTTAAAATAAAGAGCCTAAAATAACTTATCTCCTAAGATGATCCCCAGAGAACTATGCCTGTGAATCTTGGCTGGCTGGGTAACTGTTTCTAACCAAAGAATAAAGCAGTAGAGGTAGTGTGTAAATTACAAAGTCTAAGATTTAGAAAGTCCTAAAAGCTTCCATTTTTGTGCTTTTGGGAGCGCTGAGCCACCATGTAGAAAACTCATGGAGAAACTGAAAAAAGAGATCACAAATGGAGAGAAAAGTCAAGATTACATGGAGAGAAGAGGCTCAACTTTGTCAGTGTCCTAGGTGAGTCCAGCCTTCCAGCCACGCCCTCCAAGGCATGGAAGTGGAGCCACCTCAGATTCTCTAACCCAGTGAATGCAAGATGACCGCAGTCTCAGTACATGAACCAGAAGAAACATCCATTTGAGGCCAAATTATTCACAAAAAGATGATAAATAAAAGGTTGCTGTTTAAGGCACTAAGTTTTGGGGTTGTGAAGAGCAAGAAATAACCAAAACAGAACATGTGTTATTCATATGATATGAAAAAACAACATCCTTTTTAAAGGCATTATAGTGCACTTGTAGGACTTCCCTGTGGCTCAGACGGTAAAGCGTCTGTCTACGATGTGGGAGACCCGGGTTCGATCCCTGGGTTGGGAAGATCCCCTGGAGAAGGAAATGGCAATCCACTCCAGTACTCTTGCCTGGAAAATCCCATGGACAGAGGAGCCTGGTAGGCTACAGTCCATGGGGTTGCAAAGAGTCGGACACGACTGAGCGACTTCAAGTTCACGTTCACGTTCACGTTCACGTATAGTGCTCTTGTACATGCAGTTTTGCATGCACACACACACAAACACACAACACACACAACCTATTTCCTGCTTGAATATCTAATTGCTCCTGTCCAGTACATACTCTATTCTCTCTGATGTGCACCAAATTTCACATTTCAGATGCAATCTGTGTAAAAGAAAGATAAATTTCTGACATTGTAAATTATCTATTGAATGTCAATTTAAAAACCACACAGACTGATGTCAATATTTCTTTATATATAAGGAAACTGAGACCGATCGAGAATAAGTGACTATTCTAAGGTTACTCAATCCTGTGGCCACTGCTGTGTTTTCCAAATTTGCTGGCATATTGAGTGCAGCACTCAATGGACATGAGTTTGAGCAAGCTCCAGGAGTTAGTTATGGACAGGGAAGCCTGGTGTGCAGCAGGCTGAGTTGCAAAGAGTCGGACATGACTGAGCAACTGAACTTAACTAATGTTACCCAAGTCACATGGGTAGTTAACAGCTGAGTTAGCACTGGTCCCCAGGTCAATGGGCTTCCCAGGTGGCACTAGTGATAAAGAATCCCCTTACCAGTGCAGGAGTCATAAGAGACATGGTTCAATCCCTGGATCCAGAAGATCCCCTGGAGAAGAGCATGGCAACCCACTCCAGTATTCTTGCCTGGAGAATGCTATGGACAAGGGACAGTCCATAGGTTTGCACAGAGTTGGACACATCTGAAGTGACTTAGCACACACACACTGAGCTCAACACCCCTTCCTCTACAATACATTGTTTCTTTCAAAATAGTGGAATTAAAAATACTTATCTACCAGAAGACATATCTAGTCCCTGTGTTGTGTGCATTGCTTAGTCGCTCAGTTGTATCCGACTCTTTGTGACGGCATGCACCGTAGCCCACCAGGCTCTTCTGTCCACAGGGATTCTCCAGGCAAGAATACTGGAATGGGTCGCCATGCCCTCCTCAAGGGATCTTCCCAACCCAGGGATCGAACCCAGGCCTCCCACATTGCAGGCAGATTCTTTACTGTCTGAGCCACCACAGATGCCCATGTAATTCCTACTTAACTAAAAATAATAATTAAAATTTTAAACAGCCAGGTCTTCACGGATTTCTAGGCTGAGAGATTTGGGTAGGCCAGAGAAGTTCAGATAGGTAGCAAAAAATAAGGATAATAAAAAATAATCTAAGGATAAGCACTGAAAATATTATTGCTTGGAGTGAAGGCCACAGGACAGAGAATCTACTTGTTTATCCACATAGCACACACACACTGAGCTCAACACCCCTTCCTCTACAATACATTGTTTCTTTCAAAATAGTGGAATTAAAAATACTTATCTACCAGAAGACATATCTAGTCCCTGTGTTGTGTGCATTGCTTAGTCGCTCAGTTGTATCCGACTCTTTGTGACGGCATGCACCGTAGCCCACCAGGCTCTTCTGTCCACAGGGATTCTCCAGGCAAGAATACTGGAATGGGTCGCCATGCCCTCCTCAAGGGATCTTCCCAACCCAGGGATCGAACCCAGGCCTCCCACATTGCAGGCAGATTCTTTACTGTCTGAGCCACCACAGATGCCCATGTAATTCCTACTTAACTAAAAATAATAATTAAAATTTTAAACAGCCAGGTCTTCACGGATTTCTAGGCTGAGAGATTTGGGTAGGCCAGAGAAGTTCAGATAGGTAGCAAAAAATAAGGATAATAAAAAATAATCTAAGGATAAGCACTGAAAATATTATTGCTTGGAGTGAAGGCCACAGGACAGAGAATCTACTTGTTTATCCACCTAGCACTAGTCATTTAAAATTATGAGCCAGCCATGCCCACGTGACCACAGTCAGAGGTGAATGAAGAATGTCAAAAGCTGAGGGGGTGCAGAAGAAGATACTGGAAAAAGAGAAAAGGAAAAATACTTCTAAGGAAAGGGAGACTGATTCACCAACAGGTAACTTATGAACCACAGTAAGACAGCTCTTTCTTTTTATAGCTTCTTCATACTAACCTAGTAAGGCACTGCAGAGCTGGAAGGTACCAAATTCTAACTTTCCCTCTGCTTTTCTTCCCAGGGGCAATATCTAATGTTAATGTTTTAAATAAGCAATATGCCCTTTACAGGACACAACTAGCCATTCCAATTTTCTTATTACTTCTGTACCAAAAAATCTAGTCATTTCATTATGTAGGTCTGGGAAGGTCAAAGACACACTGGTTGGTAATAATTCTTTTCCTCTGTCCTCAAAATGAGATTGTCACCATGATCACTGATTTATGGCCACCAAGAAGGGGGCTAAGAAGGTCAGCAGTATCAAAGGCAGAATATTCACAAAATGTTTAGACTTGAAAAGAGCTCTCTGGCTTCTGAAAGCCATCAGAGAAGAATACCAAACTTGACAGACACATGCACGCTTCACTGATGCCAACGTACTGACTTCATCATGAGGAGCTTCCTTGCTGCAGTAACAGCAGATGCCCATAACATAGACCCTGCACCATATCCACAATAAGCTGGGGAAAATCGTATTTTTTTAGGATAGTGAAATTGAAGCTATTTCCTTCATTTTCTCAGTGCAATAAGTCTGTTCAGCTTCCACACAGTATCCAATAAAATTATGTAACACAAATGCTATGCCCTTATCAGACTGCCGAAAGGAAGATTCTAAGCTTGCTTTGGTGGAATCCTGATAATCAGATGGCAGGTGTGATCTGTAGTTTTCCCACCTTTGCTGACCTTTCCCTGTGGGCTGAATTTGTGTGGGAGTTCCAGCCCAAGGTTCCTTAAATGATACCTACATGGACCACTATTTGTCCTGTCCGATGTTTTTCAGACTTGTCAGAGCAAAGCACTTCCTAATCTCACTTGCTTGTGCATGGTTCCTATTAACAGGAGAGAAATTGCACTTAGCCTAAGAGTTCCAAATATAGGGCACAATGAGGTGATTGATTATACAAAGACCTAATTAAACTCAGTGACATCTTTCAGCCTTCTCTCAGAGAGGAAAAAGAAAAAAAAAAAACAATTGCTTTAATATCATGTGCTACCCCTCCCTCTTTTGAAAGGGACTCTGAGTCCCTATTTCCATACAGATCCTTGACTTTCTTACTTTTGTCCTTAAGAAACAAGGTGAGTTTTCTAAGAGCCTTCTGAATAACATCAGAAAAACCCAGAGACAGTTTGCCTGTGTCCTCTCACACACGTAAACTAGCATAGGAAAAAGAGGTTCTCTTCAAGAAAGGAGTCTCACTTCCCAGAAACCAAAAGGATTCGAGTTCAGAATCAGCTGTATGAATATACTTCAGTGAGAATGCAAAATGTTTAAATTCTCATTATTTGTGAACACCGTTAAGAGGTGTGATGAGGGCATTGTACTGCCAGAGTCTCACTTTCTATAGGGACAGGTGAAAATAATCAAAGACAGCACTCTCTATGCCATGTCTAGTTGACTCAGTTTCTCCTTTAAGAAGAATTAAAACAAGGTCCTACTATATAGCATAGGAAACTACATTCAACATCTTATACTAAACCATAATAAAAAGGAATATGAAAAATATATATATATTGATAACTGAATCACTTTGCTATAAAACAGAAATTAATATAACATTGTAAATCAACTATACTTCAAAAAATAAATTTTGAAGAATAAGTAAGTAAAATAGAAGAAGAAATTATCTGTTTTCCCTTTATCCCAGAGCAAGAGTTTCATCATAAAATTGCAGAATTTAGAGTCTGAAGAGCCATTGGAGCCTCTCAACACAGATTAAAACCTTATAAACTCTTCCCTTAAATTCTCTTAACAAAAAGAAGCCTTGCTGTTTTCACTATTTCTTAGAAAAATTAAACGATCTTCTGAGGGACCTGCAATGACAATCCTAGAAGGGCAAAAATGCTATTTACACATAGGACAAATATAGCAAGAAATAGAATACAAACTCCCTTGCAGTATACTTGAGTGCTGACCTGAAAGGCTGCATTTATTAGAAAAGGCAATGATATATGCACTAGATTTGTAAAAATGAACCCATCATCAAAAGCTCCAGGGTGTGTGTATGTGCAAAACATTAAAGCATGACCAAAAAAAGTTTTAAAAGGAACATGTAAGGCTTAATTCCAAATCTAATCAAGCACTACCTCTGCATTTTCAGAGAAACAGGAAGAGCACTTCCCTGGGTTTTTAGAGCCATCCTCAACTGCAGAATTATGATACATCATTATATCTCAAATTAGTTTTGAGGTGTGCTAAAGTAATATGTTCCAATAATATTTTTAAGAGGAAAGTCTGTAAGTGATTTGTTTAGCCAATTCATAATTATCCTCATTCACTTTCTTTCCAATATGCTTCCTTGAGTAGAAAAGTTGGGTGAGGTGAGGTTACAACTTCTTCCCAGAGGGTCTTCCCTTATACACAAGAATCAATTCATTTATTCATTCACTTAACAAATGCTTTTTAAGTTTCTATAATGTTCCTGGCTGTATGCCAGGTACTATATATACAAAGATGATTAAAACAAGGCCTTTGGCCATTGGAGAGCCCATAGGTGTGGTGTGGGAGACAGAGATGTAAAAGAATAAGTGCAATCCAAAGGGATGAATGCTAATACAGGTAAATGCAAAGTGAAAAAGAAATACTGGAAAGAAAACTTTTTTCTGAATGAGCCAAGGAAGACTCCATACAATTAGGTTAGTTGAGCTACGTCTCACAAGATTACTAGGAGTTTACTCAGACAGACAAAGAGGGAGATAACACAGACAATAACCTAAATGCCAACCACCAGATGAATGGATGAAGATACTTATTCTTCAAATAAAGATGTGGATGATACAGGCTTCTCAGGTGGCACAGGGGTAAAGAATCTGCTTGCCAATGCAGTAGACCCGGGTTGGATCCCTGGGTTGGCAAGATCCTCTGGAGAAGGAAATGGCAAGCCACTATAGTATCCTTGCCTATAAAATTGCATGGACAGAGGAGCCTGGCAGGCTACAGTCCATGGGGTCGCAAAGAGTAGGACACAACTGAGCAACTGAGCAGTGAGAGCAGGCAGAGCCATTCAAGAGAGAGACAGATGCAATCAGATTTCAAAAAGTCTGGGTGACCAAAACAGATAGAGACCCATTGATGTATAGGTTGCAGCTAAAATCACTCCCGCCCCCTCCAAAAAAGGTGAAAACATGAAGGAATCTAAACCAGAACTCCAAAGAGCACCAAGCCTTGTGGGGAAGGGGGACAGAGGGGTGGGGAAAGCAGAGAAAAAGGTGGCACTGGAAGAAAGAAACAAAAAGAGATACCGTGCTTCAGACAGAGTTTTAAGGAGGAAATTGTCAACAATATTGCACACCAAAGAAAATTAAAATGAGCACTGCATTTAGCAAACAAAGAGTTATGAAAGGCTATTAGAGTAGTTTCAATAGCAAATGGAAGCCAGAACTCCATTAGGCCAAGAGATCTGAAGATCAGACAAGGGGATTTAAAAGATAAGATCAAAAAAGAATATATATATTAGATATGACTCACTTTGCTGTACGCCTGAAACTAACACAAGAAATGATAAAACACTGGAGGCGCTAGCGGTAAAGAATCTGCCTGCCAATGCAGGAGATATGGTGGGTTCCATCTTAGGTTGGGAAGATTCCCCTAGAGTAGGAAATGGCAACCCACTCCAGTATTCTTGCCTGGAGAATTTCCTGGACAAAGGAGCCTGGCCGGCTACAGTCAGTCCATGGGGTCGCAAAGAGTCGGACTTGACTAAAGCGACTAACCACCTTCCATAGAAACAATCGTTCCTTCCGTTTTCCTCTGGAGGATGATTACAAACATGTTAATGAAGGTGGAGGGGTGCAGGAAAGGAAAGAAACTTGTCTTTTCACTACAATCCTTTGTGCCAGGTATTAAGCTGCAGGTATTATAGCCTCTCACACTCACCTTCTGGTTCTCCTTTGATGCCTTCGGATGCGGCTGCGGCTGCCACTGCAAACAACGGTCGCGCTGCTTTGTTTGCCGCTGATGCCCCGCTAGACGCTGCGACTAGGGGGCGCTCAAGGAAGGCTGCGAGGCTGCCGGGAGAGAAGGCAAGACTCATTCCGGTTTGCTTCCAGTCCAAACCTTCCTCAAAATGGCACTTCACTGAGGCTGCTGCATCCCCTCCTTGATAGTCTCAGTACCAGCTCTGTATGGACCCTGCTGCAAGATGCCAGGTTCTGAGAACCCAGATCTTCTCTTTCTGTTCTCTGTGCCCTAAGAGTGATAAGTAACTACTTCCCGAAATAGGGAGCAACAGGGACGGAACATTTTGGAGGGGAAACTCTAGTGTTAGGTTCGGAACAAGATAGTTTACCTTTGAGATTAATATTGTACTTAAACAATGCTCTGATGCTCCAGGTGTGTTTGAATCCTCATTTATTCAACTGACCTCATAATAGATATATATCTGTATAGATATAGATGACTAGCCTGTTATGGATAAGAAAATACCCACTGTGTTGTGAGATTTTGTTTTCTCTTTAGAGAGAGCACTGGAATGAACAAGCAGATTTGTGCTGGTACTTGTACTGTTTCCAATTGGTTATCTGACCTTGAACAAATCCTCTCTTCCTTCTCTCAAGATTAGTTCTCATATTTTGAAAATGTTGACGTTCATTGTCCTTTGATGGTCACCCTGAAAAATCATTACTGTTGTTCGTGGTGGAAGGTAGAGAAATACGGAAATCGGCAAGAGAGGTGGAGGTGGGGGAAACTTGCATGACTACTTCTGAGAGTAAAAGTTGGTATCTTGTTGTAGAAAAGGCACTCTGCTAAAATAATAGGTCACTCTTTGCTTGAGAGGTAAGACAACGCAGTGGTTAAGAACACTGAGATGTCAAACCAACTTGTTATATTCTTTTCAGACTGACTTTTCAAGCCTGTGTCTACCACATCTTGGTTCTGAGGTGATAAGTTCATCTTAAAGGATGATGAGCTTTCTCATGTTCAGCTTCATCATCATTACAGTCAGTATACACCTCTTTTGTAAAAAGGATGTCTGTGGTTGCTGGATATGAAGCAGTCAGAACAACTGCATGCAGGATGAGGAGCTTTATCTGTTTATTGACACTACCTTAAAAAGCTACACTTCCATGGCTCCATGCAGAAAGATATGCTTCAATCTGAACAGGGACTCACAGAGAGATGCTATTATTTTTTTATTATTTTATATTCTTCTGGTATTGAGGAATGTGTCAAACCTTTCTGACCCATTGGTGGATTCATCTGGAAAGAACAAAATGTTTCTGGAATCTATCAAATTATATATAGTAAAAGAAAAACTCCTGGTGATACTGAGTTAATATATTTGCTTTCCTCACAGCTGTATTAAGAGGAAAGCACCTTATGGGTTTTTTTTTTTTTTTTAAGTTGCTGGTATATACTTCACAGATGTCAAGGGGAAAAAGAAAAGGATGGTTCATCAGGCTCTATATCAAATATAAGAAACTATATTCATAGATGCATGAGTGATGTCTTTTTTTTTCCATTACAGGGTTCATTTGCATAGAATACTGTGGCACACAGACCAGTTTTCCCCCTGAAGATATTGCATTTCTTAGCATCCAGTGAAAGTGGATGGAAAAAATTGAGAGCAAGGCCATCTTTCTGACATAAAGAAGACAATTGTTTAAACTCCTCATGCTTACTTTCTAAATATTATTCTGCTGTGCTAGCTTATCTCTGGACCTTAAAATAGAATTTTGCAAGCACCACTTATATCTTCATGTCAGTCCTTTACTACAAAACAAATGAAAATTAAACATGCAGTCCTTGGGTTTGAAAACTTCCGGATAGATTTCTAAGACCCAAAGTAGGTTCATGGATCATACATAGGCTCCCCATCCATCCCCCATCTACATAGCCACTCTCACAAGCAAATTTTTCCCTTTCATTGAAACATTTAAATAATGCAGCTTCTTCTAGGTCCTGAAGGTGCCAGGTTATAAATTAGGCTTCATTGGCAATTGCATTAACTTTTTCAGATCACACAGATTATTATTTAAGTGTCTGGTTAAATGATAATATGTTATATAAGGAAAGAAGTAGGAGGAAAGAAGTGGTAGAAACAGTATTTGAACCAGTTTTCAAATATGTCTGCTTTGAATGATTAATGTGATATTCCAAGGTTGAATTTTGCCATCTCTTAAATGCTTTGCTCTAACAACATATTTACAACCTATACTCAAAGTGAAAAGTTGAAAATGTGGAGGATATGAGACAGCAACAAATTTTTATTTCAAAACTTTTATGCAGGCTTTTAAGAACCAGCCTTAAAGTTAAATGCTAGCTCTTGCATATTCTATATTCTAGGAGAATAATAAATAGGTTTTCATGTTCTGTGCTAAAAAAGAAAAAAAAATCCGTGATTTTAGTCATCAAAGAGAAATCCTGTGGTGAGATATTTAACTGTAACAGTTTGGACATAGGCTTTTGCATTTCCATTGTCTATATTGGTCAAATGAATAATGTTTCTTTGTTTTTTAAAGAAAACATAATGATAGTAAACAGTGTGTTTTTTTCCCCTTGGATAAAAGACTATAATACCTATCCTCTCTTTTACAAACATTTATCGTTGTCAAAATGCTCTCCCTTATATTTCACATACAGTTGAAATTCTTAATATTCCCAGTGTGATAGTTAACAGGATTCTTCCCCTTTTGTAGATGACCTGAGCCTCAGAGAGATTGTAAATAACTTGCCCAAGGTCATGTGATATATCTATTTACTATTAGTTGATTACAAGTAAAATAAACTCAAATTGACTTAAAGAATAAACAAGTTGCTCATTAATTCATGTAACTCAAAGTCTAAGGGAGTAAAGGATAAAGACGGAAGGGGGTGAAATGCCTTTGCCTATAGCCACATCCAGGCTTCCCAGGTGGCTCTATTGGTAAATAACCTACTTACCAATGCACAAGACGCAGGAGATGTGGATTCGATCCCTGGGTCAGAAAGATCTGCTGGAGGAGGGCATGGCAACCCACTCCAGTATTCTTGCATGGAGAATCTCTAGACAGAGGAGCCTGGCGGGATACAGTCCATAGGGTCGCAAGAGTCAGACACAACTGAAACAACTTAGCACAAATACACACATAGCCAGATCCAGAGGCTGAATTATGTCATCACGTCTCATTCACTTATCTCAGTCACTGAGCTATGCTATTCTCCACATTGGCTTTGTTCTTAGACAAACTTGATCCTGGTTATAGAGAGGTGACGGACAACCATTAGTTTCAGTCATACATCCCATTTTCTCAACAGACAGAGGGTTTCATTTTTCCCAGTTGAGTCTCATCAGTGTGGCATTAGCCAGAGAGAAGGGATATGGTGATTGCGAGACCTATGTCCCATGCCTTCCTCTGGAAGTGCAGGGGAAGATGGGGAGGATTGTTAGCCATACCTCAAGCCCCATGGAATAATAACAGGAAAGAAGTAATTTGCTACAAGGAAAATCAGCTGACCAAAAAAAAATGTTGAGCAAGCAACAGAACTACACATAACTATTAAACAGAACAGCAAGGATCCAAAGTGAAGTTCAGTGAGATTCAAAGCGTTCCCTCTTTCCACTCTATTATGCTGCCTCCATATATCATATGACAAATATTACTCAGTACACTATTTGCTCACATAAGATCTATTAGTGCTCCGATAGAAAATCACTACACTGGATATAAATAGTGATAATGAGAATGACTAGCATGTGTCAAAATTTAACACATCAAAAATTAACACTAAAGAGTCAGTGAGTCTAAATTTAAGAGAAATCACCAAGACAAAGGTTGAGATAGCTCTTATTAGGGACAACTTTCACTGATGCTTTCCCAGCTACATCCATCCCTCAGTTCAGCTCAGTCACTCTGTCATGTCCGACTCTTTGCAACCCCATGAATTGCAGCATGCCAGGCCTCCCTGTCCATCACCAACTCCCGGAGTTCACTCAAACTTACATCCATCAAGTCAGTGATGCCATCCAGCCATCTCATCCTCTGTCATCCCCTTCTCCTCCTGCCCCCAATCCCTCCCAACATCAGAGTCTTTTCCAATGCCTCACTCTAATTCTTCATCAGTCTGAATCAAGAACTGTTTATGCTAGGTTCAAAAGGGAATAAAAAATGAACAGTATCTAGATCCTGTCACCAAGTAATTTGAAATTTAGTAGGAGTTAGAAGGTAAGATGAGGAATTAAGTGACCTTACAAATAACTACAATATAAGATCCATTATACGTTTATATGAGTTCCCAAATGCTATGGGAATTAACAGAAGAGAGAAAATCTCCCTGGTGGGAAGGAGTAGGACAGATTTTATAGAGGAGGTGCTGGCATGGGAAATAGATCTTTATAGGGGGATAAGGTTTGACACACCTCAGGGTAGAGGTGGAGTTAGTATCATGGGAAGAGGAATAGAGACAGGATACACAGAGCATGATCAGGAAACAGTTCCTAGTTGAATTGGCAAGGGTATGTGGTGTGTATATGGTATAACTGGAAACAAGCCTGGAAATACTTGGAATCTTACTTGTGAATTCCTTTCAGTGCTGGGCCACTGAGTCTATATATTAATTGTGTAGGCATTAGGGAACCATTGAGAATTTTTGAGCAGGGTAATAACAGAATTATATCTTGACTTGACAAGGATGAATCTGGAAATGACAACAGAATGAAGTTTTCTGACTTTCATTCCAAATTAGACTGAAATGCCTAATTTCACATTTAATTTGGTAGGATGCTCTCCAAAACAAAAGACTTCTAAATTCCCAGCCTCCTGACACAGGTTCAAATCCCTTTGTCCCCTGGATCCTTCTGTTTTTAAATTTCAGCTACGTCTTGAATAACCTCTGGCTGATTTTCTCCCATATTTCCTAAAGTGGTCACATCTTTCCAATTCGCTGTAAGTTCACTATCCAAGACATGACATAGAAAACACTCCCCTCTAGTTTTGTTTTGTTTTTACAAAATCTGCATTTAAATCCTAATGTTAGTCGCTCAGTTGCGTCGCACTCTTTGCAACCCAATGGAGCTCTGCCAGGCTCCCCCTTTCAAGGGATTTTCCAAGCAAGGATACTGGAGTATGTTGTCATTTCCTTCTCCAGGGGATCTTCCTGACCCAGGGATTGAACTCAGGTCTCCTGAATTGCAGGCAGATTCTTTACCATCTTAGCCATGAGGGAAGGCCCACATTTAAATCCTAGGCAATTATTAAGATTCAGATAACAACTCCCCTTCTGTATGAAAAATTCCCATATCAGCTCAGTCTACAAGTACACTTCCTTCGTTTTAAATCCTGCAATATTTATTAGCAGAGTCAGTCTTTCGGCAATTACCATATATTGCATATATAACTTGGTTGTTCCCAGTTGTAAATTCCTTGAGAATAGAATATCAAACAACCAACCTCTGTTAATTGAGCACCTACCATGTACAAGATACCATTAGATACTGCAGGGATTATCAGAAACAAAGCAATCAAGATAACCCAAGTTTCCTTCCTTGAAACAGACTTTATTTATTGAGACTTATAATACATTAGTGTATGTTGTTAATTTTGATTGAAAAATCAGTGTCAACTGTCGTGAACTCCCTAAACTTTCTGCCCCCTTCACTTCAAAGTTTCTCTGAAACTATATCTACTCTCTCACCCTTCTCGCCAGTCTTGGAGGAAAGAGAATCTTCCTTTAAAACTTAACACTAGCACCTGTGATCTTGGCCACATCTCTTTCAATATGCTCCAGGCTCTTGGCCTCTGAATTATCTGCTAATATTTCAAGCGTTTTTCAAACATTTTCATTTTCCTCCTTTCACCTCTCCCACTATCCCTACACTTCTCTTAGGCTACACCCAAATCCAGCTTCCCACATATCTCCAATAGTCTGAAAAGACCATTGCTTGAACTTGCTAATTCTACCCTTCATTCCACTTTTTAAGGATTTTTTAAAAATTGAAGCTTATTTGATTTACAATATCATATTAGTTTCAGGAGTACAGCACAATGATTCAGTTTTTTTCTAGATTGTACTCCATTTAAAGTTATTACAAAACGATGGCTATAATTCCCTGTGCTGTACAATACATCCTTTTTGCTCATCTATTTCATACATAGTAGTTTGTATCTCTCAATCACCTACCTCTATATTGCCCCTCCCCCTTCCCTTTCCCCACTGGTAACCACTAGTTTGTTTTCTACATCTATGAGTTGGTTTCTCTTTTCCTATATACATTCATTTGTTTCATTTTTTAGATTCCACGTATGAGGGATAACATACAGTATTTGTCTTTCTTTGACTTATTTCACTAAGCATAATACTGTCTAGGTCCATTGACATTCTTGCAAAAGGCAAAATTTCCTTTTTATGGCTGAGTAATATTCCATTGTGTGTGAATTATAGAGATATATAGATATGATATATATAATAAATATATATATGATATATATATATATATATTTACACCACATCTTCATTATCCATTAGTCTGTTGATCGACACTTAGGTTGCTTTCATATCTTGGCTATTGTAAATAGAGCTGCTATGAACATTGGGGTGTATGTGTCTTTTTGAATTAGTGGTTTCAGGTTTTCTGGATATATGCCCTAGAGTGGAATCACTAGATGATATGGTAGTTCTAATTTTAGTTTTCTGAGGAACCTCTATACTGTTCTCCATAGTGACTCTAACAATTTACATTCCCACCAACAGTGCACAAGGGTTCCCTTCTCTCTACATCCTCTCCAACATTTGTTTATTTGTGTTCCTTTTGATGATAACTATTCATTGTTTTGATTTGCATTTCTTTAATAATTAGCAATGTTGAGCATCTTTTTATGTGTGTGTATATTCTTTGAAAAAATGTCTAGTCTGTTCTTCTGCCCATTTTAGAACCCATCATTTTATTTTATCCTTCCACTGACTAATATATTCTTAGAAATGTGTTATCTACTTAATTACCTATAGCTTCATTGTTCTCTATGGAAGTTACCCTTTCAAAATGGTTTCCTTCTATGAAATCTATAGACATTCTCTTCAGACTTCATTCCTCCTCACAATCTTCTCAGCATTTAACAACGCTGACCAGACTCTTTGGTGAACCGTTCTCTTTCATGGATTTCCATGACACTTTTCCTGCTTCTCTGAACACTCTTCTTCCTCTTGGCTGGCTCCTCTCTCTCCCATCATATCCTAATGAGAAGCATTCCCTAAGACTCAGCCCTCAGCCTCTTATTTCTGTGTTTATTCTCTCTTCTTCTGAGAAGGCCTGTTTTTGATGCTTTAACTATCTGTATTCTATAGTCCAAAGGAATATAGATCATTTTATTGTCTACAGTTAAAACCTTTCAATAACTTCCTATTCCAAGAAGAATAAAATGTCAAGTTTTTTTTATGTGGCTTTCAAGGTCCCCATGATCTGGCTACTGCCTTCCTCTCCACTTCATACTGTGCTACTGTGTCCCTTGCCCAGTAGCTCCAAGTCACACTGTTTTCTGGCCATGCTACATGGCATGCTGGATCATGTTTGATCCCAGACTAGGGATTTAAACCCATGCCCCCTGCATTGGGAGCATGGAGTCTTAATCACTAGGCCACCAGGGAAGTCCCACACTGGGTTTCTTTCTAGTCCCACAGCACACCAAGGTCTGTCCCACATCCAAGCCTGCTTGTTCCCTCTTCCTAGATTGTTCTTTTTTCTACTTTGCCTAGCTGGTCCTATCCCATTGATCAGCTCTCGGGTTAACTGCCACTTCCTCAGAGGCTTTCTTTGATCACCTAATCTCAACCAGGCCACCCTTCATAGCACTTGTCGAGGAGGAAGAAATTTTCCCCTACCCTTCAATGTTCTTCTGGCTGGTCTAAGAGTTAAATTGACATGATTCCGATTAATAGAAGAAAATCACACAAAGGTTTAATAACATTTATACATGAGAAAGGCCTAAGAAACTGAGTTACTGGCCAGAACGGCTGGAACTCTCACCTTAAAGGCAATCTTCAGCTAAAGACAGAAGAGGGTGTTGAGGGTAGTGGTTTAGGACCTCATAGGTAGGGGGAAGGCTTGAGGGAAGTGGTTTAGGACCTCATAGGTAGGGAGAAGGCAATTGAAATGGAAATGGAGAAGCAAATGTTTAATCAACAGATACTTGCTGAGCCAAGCAGAGAGGGTGGGACACAGAGGAATTTTAACCAACAGATTTTGCTAGGTTTCTCCCCATTCGCAAACCTAGTTCATGCTGTAGTTATCTGTGGTGATAGCTCCCTGCCTAGAATACTTCCTCTACTTCTAAAGGCAGTTAGGGGGAAGGTCAAATGTTCTTCCTGAGTCTTTTGGGTCTTGATTGTTTTCAGCTGAAAATAATCCACATGCCAAAGAGATATTTTGGGTGACAAATTTTGCTGCTCTACACACTTATCATGAGTTGTAATTGTGCACATACATTTTCCTTGTTAATTGTCTGTCCTCTCTGTTGAGTATAAGATAGGCATATTGAGGGCTAAGTGTGCCATCTGCCTTTTCCCTACATTAACCCCAGTATCTAGCAGAGTGCCTAGCATAGAGTATGTGCCCACAAATGTTTGATGAACCAATAATGATAATGGTTCTCAAATTTCAACTCCTACCCTGATTTCTTCCAGAGCTCCCATCTCATATCTCCAGTTCCCTATTGGCCATTTACATATGGATGACCCTGCTCTAATTTGTCATTTATCCAAGATCATCTTACCTCAAAAAGCTGCCCTCCTAAGTAAAGAATGGACATGTGGACACAGCAGGAGAAGAGGAGGGTGGACATAGTGAGAGAGAGGCACTGACACATATACACTACATTGAGTAAAACAGCTAGCTGGTGGGAACCTGCTGTAAGCACAGGGGGCTCAGCCCAGTGTTCTGCGATGACCTAGAAGTGCGGGATGGGGATGGGGGTGAAGGGTGCGAGAGAGGTCCAAGAGGCTGTGACTATATGTACACATATAGCTGATCTACTCCCACTTCTTTGTACAACAGAAACTAATACAACATTGTAAAGCAACTATACTCCAATTAAAAAAAAGAAAAAAAGCCCTCCTCTCCTCAGGATGACCTTATATGTCAATGTTATAGTAACCTCATCCAGGATTGAAACCTGAAAGCCACCTTTAACTCTGTCTTCTCTACTGTCCCTGTAATCCTTCACCTGGTATAGCGCTTGAAGATATCTTCTTCACATTCCGTAGTCGTCACCCGGGTTCAGAATGTTACTACCTGTAGTCTAGTTCACTAATTGAGTGCTGGTTTTTTTACCATACACCCTACGTAGCTTATTAATACATGAGCACTCAGCTTCAATGTGCCTTTATATGTTGCTGCTGCTGCTGCTGCTAAGTTGCTTCAGTTGTGTCCGACTCTGTGTGACCCCATAGACCACAACCTACAGGCTCCTCTGTCCTTGGGATTTTCCAGGCAAGAGTACTGGAGTGGGGTGCCATTGCCTTCCCCTCCTTATATGTTAGGTACACGTAATCCAAGGCTTCCCTGGTGGCTCATATGGTAAAGAATCTGCTTGTAGTGCAGGAGACTTGGGTTCAATCCCTAGGTCAGGAAGATCCCCGGAGAAGGGAATGGCAACCCACTCCAGCATTCTTGCCAGGAGAATTCCATGGACAGCAGATCCTGGCAGGCTACAGTCCATGGAGTCACAAAGGGTAAGATACAACTGAGCGACTGAGCATGCACGCAATCCCCATTCTACTGTCTATTCTACTGTCTCTGCTTAGGCAATCCGGATATGCTTTATAGTGCCTCCAGCATATCAAGAAAGTTATACTGTATAGCACAGGGAAGTATTCTCAGTATCTAGTAATAACCTATAATGGAAAACAATCTGAAAAATAGATACATACACATGTATATTTATAGTGGGTTTCTATGGTGCTTCAGATGGTAAAGAATCTGCCTACACTGTGGGAGACTCAAGTTCAATCCCTGTGTTGGGAAGATCCCTGGAGAACAGAATGGTTACCCACTCCAGCATCCTTGCCTGGAGAATTCCATGGACAGAGGACCCTGTGTCCATGGGGTCACAAAGAGTCAAACAGGACTGAGAGAGTAATTGCATTGCATTGCATACATACATACACACACACACACACACACACACACATATATACATACACACACACACACATATATATGTATAACTGAACCACTTTACTGTACACTTGAAACTAACACAACGTTGCAAATGAACTATATTTCAATTTTTAAAAAGTTATACCTCAGCACCTTTGCAAGTGTTCTCTCTCCCTGAAAATTCTCATTTCACCTGCCTTTGCCACAGGATTATGTTGAAATTGTCATCTTCTCTGTGCAACTTGCTGACCTCCTTCCCCAACATACCTGTGCATCAGTGTCGCCACCACCACTGTCTCGACAAAATCAGTGAGTATTTGCCATTCCCTTATCTTTCTTCCTGAATTACTTTGTCTAGATATCTATTAGCAGGTAGAACCCTGAATTATATAGAATCTCCATATTTTTATTTCTCCTTCTGGACCACAGGTCTCCAAGCACAGCTGGCAGTAACAATGTTTAAGCACCTACCCACCTCCACATATACACATGTATGTATAGTATTACATTACTGTGTATATTACATTACTGTCCATATTATTGTATGTTATTATATATTACTGTATTATGTATGTTATGCCACATATATTATTGTAATATTGTATATATTATAAAATGTGAAAACCAAAATTGAAAAAAGATGAGCCAAAACAAAAAATGTATTACATGTTTTTTATCCCTCCAAGGATATTATTTCAAACTCATCCCTGAGTTGTGTGCACTCCTCCTTTTGGATGTCTGCAGTTTGTACTATCGTCATAGCTTCCAGCCTATGGTAATATATCCCACTGATCACCCCTGTCGCACTCATTTGGCATTTCTAGTTCTCGTACAACTACCTAATTTGAAATTAGCCAAAAAACCTTTCATGATTATTTTCATGCAATAATATTTACTGAGTGACCACAATATACCAGAAACTTTTCTGGGTCCTGGGGTCTCAGTAACAAACAAGAAAGATCAGGTCCTTGTTCTTATGAAGCTTTCATACTGGGATCAGGAGAAAGAGAGAAATATAAACAAGATAATGTTATCATATAACTGTAACCAACTGGAAGATCTGCAGTGTATTTATTATATTAGTGAGAAGAAGGCTTTAGATTTAGGCAGACCTGGATTCAAATCCAGGGTTGACCACATACAAGATCTGTGATTTAGGCAACGAACTTAATCATTCTAAGTTTGTTTTCTCATCTGTAAAGTAAGATTAATAATTTTCCTGTCAAAAGGGTATTTGTAAGAATGAATAAAGTATAAATTTCTAGCATAAATGCCTGACCATTGATGTTATTAAAATATGTTTTGCAAAATCTTCATAGCTCAGACAGCATATATGTTACAATATGATTCTATCTAAAAGTAATTCTAGAAATAGGATACGGGAATTCTTTTCTTGATTCACTTTAATTGGATAGATTGAGGGTACACTTGACTGTGAGAGGAAATTGTTAAAGAAGGAATGTTCGGAGCTAATTATCTACTTAAGATCAGAAAAAATAATTGCTGTTGACAGTTCACTTACCTGACAACTTTCCCAGAAGGTGAAGAATTGGCAGTTTATCTTTACTGAGTATTTGATGCCCTTGAGGCAGCCTTGAGTTCCACAGATTAAAACCGAGTGGATAGAAGCAAACATAAAAGAAGAACAAAAGGAGCCCCAAACTGTCTTTCATGTTCAGTCCCCTACCTTTCTGTATAAAAAGGGCTCAGCCTACAGCATTAAGATATTCATTTGCTTCCTGTGAATTTTCCATTTGAAAGGTGTACATGGATATGGCAAAGCACTTCACAGCCTCTCTTCCCAAACTGAGAAGTAGAAAACCACAGAGAAATAAAACCTAAATACCACCAGCAGGAACATTAAAAGGTTACAATACCCAAGTTCAGTTAAGCAAGAAGTAGTGACTGATACAGCTTCCCAGGTGACTCAGTGGTAAAAGAATCTGCCTGCCAAGGCAGGAGGCACAGGAGCCACCAGTTAGACCCCTGGGTCAGGAAGATCCCCTGGAAAAGGAAATGGCAACCCATGCCAGGATTCTTTCCTAGGAAGTCCCATGGAGAGAGCAGCCTGGTGGGCCATGGTCCTCAGGGTCACAGAGAGTCAGACAAGACTGAGCGACTGAGCGTGCAGCACACAGGGGAGTGATACAGAGCGCTGGTAAGTTCTGATGTGACTTCCGAGGCTATTAATATATTAGTACTTGATGAAAGTTACTCACGATTGTGAATATGCACATTTAGGTGACAAAAGCACATTTAAAACGCATATGTTACTATTTGTTTAAAACCTTGCTCATAGGCAAGGTTTCTTTTGATTGCAGTTACATGATTTTTATTAAAATGTTTCATTTTCTAAAAGCATTTGAATCAGAACACATATGTCCATTGTATTACTTTACTAATTAATATCTTTTGAATGTTCTATAAAATACCTAGACACAAATCCACTCCTTTTCTCCCTCTCATTCAACTTTTTAATTTTTTCCCAAAAACTTGATTCTTAAAAAATAAAATTAAATAACAATTGCAGTGGTGAGTTAGCCAGGATTTTTCTGAGTCCTATCTGCCTTTGCCTGGTGATTTGTAAATTTTAAATTTGGCTTCTTTTCACTCATCTATAAGGAAATAATTGATAAAAATTCACACCTGCCAAAGAACTCTTCAAAGTTTTAATGTTCATAAGCCTTAACCTTTATGGATAATGTCTTATCACCTAGATAATTGTGCATTAAACTTCATAAAAATTAGACCAGTCCTTTGAACTTCAGTCTCTCTAGGTCTGTCATGAGGGCTCAACATCAGAAAACAGAAGGGAGTAAACTAAAACTGTCCTTTCATATTCCAAGATGGTGGCTTATCTAGTAACTCATATAATGTTAGAAGAAAATTACCAATACTATCAACAATTCATTCCCATTGATAGGGTAACCAGATTCACCCCAAACATAAAACAACAAACAGAAGGTCGACTTTTATTTTTATTCATGAATACAAGAGAATCACCTGAAGTTCAGACATAGCCTGAGAAGATTTTTGCTATACTACAGAGTTGAAGGAGAGTGCAATGCATCCACCACCATTTCATCTGAAGTCTCTGTCGATGTATTTTGACCACGTCTCAACAGCATACTTTAAATGAATGATGGTTCTATGTGATAGGAAATGATATATAGAAAAGTCATTAGTTAACCAGGAATTAAGGGAGAGAAAATACAGCATTAGCAATTTTATTTCCAGTCTCATCACAGAAGTGAGTTTTGACTCTGCACATACTAGTGTTAAACTTTATTAGTCATTTGAATATGTCATTAAATATTCCTACTTAAATTAAATGTTTGGTGTGCATTAATTAAATTTATAACATGATACTTTCCCACTTTTTCATTCCGTTGCCCTATTCCAGCCTCTCACTTTGACTCACCTGGATAATCACAATAGCCTCCTAACAGATCATCATGCCGTAGTTACTCACAAGTCCAATCCAAAGTCATTATCACTGGCAGAATAGTAATGATAACAGCTGCTATCCTTGAAAGAGTGCATGTGATGTACTGCTAGCTGTATTCTGTGGAGTTTTAAGTTAAACTTCATGGCTCTCTAAGGTCATTACCATTATATCCTTTTTTTACAGATGTGAACACTGAGGTGAGGTTAAGCAATTTGTTCAAAGTCAAATAACTAGAAACGATAGCCTTTGGACAAGTTTTTCCTGTACTACCTTTAAAACATGCCCTGAGTCCTCTAATTCTATGTATACTCCATACACATTCTTGACATTGGCTAGAGCCACCTTTTTAAAAATATGAACCATATGATATCAACCCGGCTTGAAATTTCTTCTGATGGCTTCCCATTACAAGTAGAATAAAAACAAAATCCTCACCGTGGTCTACAAAGGCAAATGTAATCGGACCCTTGCCTCCTTCTAGAACTTACTTTCACGCAGGTGTCCCCTTTATTTATTTCAGTCCAGCCAAGCAGGCCTTCTGTCTGTTTTTGGAACACATCATGCTCATTCCCACAAGGGCCTTTAAATCTGCTCTTTGCTTTGATTGGAAGACCTTGCCTCAGATATTCACATGGATCATCCCATCATGTAATTCATGTCTTAGCTCAAACTTCATGTCATTAGTGAGGCCTTCTTTAACCAGCAAATTTAAAGCAGTTTACCTGTTTCTGCCAGTCGTTATCATATTGCCCTGTTTTATACGTTTTTGTGTGTGTTATCACTCATCTCTCCTGTACGTAGCTGAAATGTCAGCACCATGAGAGCAGAGGTCTTGCCAATATGCATCACTACTTTGGCCCCAGTTACTAGAATAGTCCCTGGAACATAGGAGCTCGATAAACATTCATTGATTGCACCCAATTTTGCCTGACTTTAGAGTACCGGCTCTTAACCATATGCTAAACTGCTTCCTAAAGGATAGGTTTCTTCACTTTACTTCTTTCTTCAAAAATCATCAGTATTGCCGTTGTCTAAGAATTAAGTTCCAGCTGCTCAGTTTTGCTTTCAAGGACTTTGACCTCCAGCATGTCTTTCTGTCTGACTGCCTCCTGCAGCCTACTTTATGCATTATATTTGAAATACAACAGGGGAATCTGAACACACCCTACACTCCCCCACACCCTACACTCCCCCACATTCCTACCATTTCTACCTTTAAGATATTAGCTACATCCTTCACAGCCAAGCTCAAATCACATCTTTTACACGAAACTTTCCTAACCCCCTGCAATATTGTGATTTATAAGAAATATATATATAATCATTCAGATGATCAAAATATATTTCTCATGTATATTTGGTCTTTGCCTAAGGTTTCTGGCTCACAGCTCCACAACGCCATGGAATTTCCTGAGTGATAAGAGCAATAGGGACATCTTCTGTTCATAATATTTGGTCTCTTGCCCTCAGTTCTGGCAATTCTTCAGAGCCATAAAGGTGAAATATGAAGCCCCCTTTCCACTGCAATTGAATTTATGTTGATGAAGTGACTTTTGGAAAGCACCTGAAGATGGGGACTGGTTAACCAGGAGAATCAATCAGGAATAGATGTTTGGAACTTTTAGTCCCACCCTCTGAATTCCTGGGAAGGGAGAGGGGCTAGAGGTTGTGTCAGTCACCAGTGGTCAGTGGCCACCAATGGTTATAAGTTAATCAAGTGTGACCATGTAATGAAGTCTCCATAAACACCCAAAAGAAGGGAGTTCAGAGAGCTTTTAGGTTGGTGAACCTGTGGAGATGCTGGGAGAGTGAGGTAGAGTATGGAAGCTCTCACCCTTTCCCCACACCTAGCCCATGCCTCTCTTCTATCTGGCTGTTCCTAAGTCATACACTTTTATGATATACTAGTAAACTTATTTCAGGTACCTAGAACAGTCAAGTTCATAGAGTCAGAAAGTGATCTACATTGGTAGATGCTGGGGGCTAGGGGTTGGGGTGGTGGCGAGTGGGGATAGGGAGTTAATGTTTAATGGGGACAGAGTTTCAGTTTAAGAAGTGAAAGGTTCAGGAGGAGGCTGTTGTGAGAGTGCACAACAATGTGAATATACTTAGTGACACTGAGCTGTACAGTTAAACATGTTAAAATGGTTTATATTATGTTTATATTATGTGAATTTTGCCACAATAAAAAAGTTTATTTTAAAAAAATTAGAAAAATATATAATACACTGGTAATCTAGTAGGTAAAGTATTTGAGTTCAGTGAGCTGCTCTAGCAAATATTTGAATCTGAAGAGGAATTTGTTGGCAATCTATTCTCAACCGTCAGAAGCACAGGCAATTACCTGAGCTTGTGATTTGGGTCTGGTTGAGGGGGTACTGTCTTGTAGGACTAAATCCTTAACCTGTGGAATCTGATGCTACCTCTGAGTAGATAGTGGAGAAGGAAATGGCAACCCATTCCAGTGTTCTTGCCTGGAAAACCCCATGGACAGAGGAACCTGGAGGACTATAGTCCATGGGGTCGCAAGAGTCGGACACGACTTAGTGACTAAACCACTACACCACTGGGCAGATAGTGTTAGAATTGAGCTGAATTGTAGGGCACCTGCTTCATGTCAGAGAACTGTTTTTCGGTGCGGGGAACCTCCCCACCACACGCACACACTGGAATTTAGTGCAGAACCCTTACCCTCTCAATTCAAAATGTTTCCCTTCACAATTTCCCCCAAGGTATTTTGTTGATCTTAAAACACTCAGCACAGTGTGGTGATTTAGTCAGTAAGTCATGTCTGACTCTTGTGACCCCTGCCAGACTCCTCTGTCCATGGGATTTCCCAGGCAAGAATACTGCAGTGGGTGGCCAGTTCCTCCTCCAGGGGACCTTCCCGGCCTAGGGATCAAAGCTGGGTCTCCTGCATTACAAGTGGATTCTTTACTAACTGAGCTACCAGGGAAACCCACTGTACCTCATAATAAAGTTATCTATAGCTCTATCTGCCTCCAGATGCTTACCTCTTATTTTCCANGGACTCAATGTACATGAGTCTGAGTGAACTCTGGGAGTTGGTGATGGACAGGGAGGCCTGGTGTGCTGCGATTCATGGGGTCACAAAGAGTTGGACACGACTGAGCGACTGAACAGAACGGAAGATTGAAAGAAAAGATTTGATGATTTTAGCATAATATTGAGAACTGTTTATTGGCTCTTTAAAAAATATTTTTATATGTCTTCAACTGTTAATAAAGCATACTGAACTATTTATGGATGAAATATGATGAATTTGCTTTAATATGAAGTGAAGTGAAGTGAAGTTGCTCAGTCATGTTCAACTCTTTGTGACCCCATGGACTGTAGCCTGCCAGGCTCCTCTGTCCATGGGATTTTCCAGGCAAGAATACTAGAGTGGGTTGCCATTTCTCCTCTACATTCCAGGCTAAAAAAAAAAAAATGGGTGAGATAGACGAAACAAGACTGGAAAGATGTTAATCATTGTGTAAATTTGTTGATCAACTCTAAAGGGTTGATTTAATCCTGAATATTCATCAGAAAGACTGATGCTGAGGCTGAAGCCCCAATACTTTAGTCACCTGATGCCCAGAGCCAAGTCATTGGAAAAGACCTTGATGCTCAAAAAGATTGAAGGCAGGAGGAGAAGGGGATGACAGAGGACGAGATGGTTGCATGGCATCACTGAGTCAATGGACATGAGTTTGAGCAAACTCAGGGAGATAGAGAAGGACAGGGAACCTTGGCATGCTGCAGTCCATGTGCCTGCAAAAAGTCAGACACGACTAAGCAACTGAATAAGAAGAGAAGTCATTGTGTAAACTGGGTGACAGTTACATGGAATTGAGTATATTATTCCACTTTTGTGTGTATGTGGAAATTTCTGAAATAAAATTTTTTAAATTGTTATCACAATTCACCCTATCTTCATGAGAATTTAGAAAATGTGGTTCAGTGATGTACATGAACTTTATGTAAAATACCATTTTTACACCAATTTCTAAATCCAAGCATGAAAAAAAATGACCTTTAAATGACACTCTACCACAAATACAGAACTGCTCCTAATTAGTGTAAATCAGCAAGAATATGTGAGAGCGATTCTTGACGTGATTTAACCAATGCTTTTATGTCTCAAAAATAGTGGGAAAATCAAAGGATCAAATTTAGGCACAGGTTCACTGATACGAATCAATCACCTATTTAGTTGCAAACATACTAGAGGCTGTAAAGGAGAAGGCAATGGCACCCCACTCCAGTGCTCTTGCCTGGAAAATCCCATGGACAGAGGAGCCTGGTAGGCTGCAGTCCATGGGGTCGCTAAGAGTCGGGCACGACTGAGTGACTTCACTTTCACTTTTCACTTTCATGCATTGGAGAAGGAAATGGCAACCCACTCCAGTATTCTTGCCTGGAGAATCTCAGGGATGGGGGAGCCTGGTCGGCTGCCGTCTCTGGGGTCGCACAGAGTTGGACACGACTGAAGCAACTTAGCAGCAGCAGCAGCAGCAGCAGAGGCTGTAAAACATACAATATAATAGACAAGACATTGCCCCACTTGTCAAAAAGTTTTCATATCAGCAGAGCAGAGAACATTAGCGCACACCAAACAGCAGAGAGTTGAAAGCTGAACTGCAGAGACCAAGTAGTAATTATAAAGGAAATTATCAAAAGGAGAGCTTTGCGAAGGTCCCACATAAAAGATCAGAATTGAAATGGTCATTTTAAAATGGATAACGTTTGGGAAACCAAGAAAAAATATTATGTTGCATGTAGAGAGTTTAACACAAACAAAAACATTTTTTTAAAAAAGAATACAGTATTGTAAAGCAAAACAAACTAAAAAATAAAAATTAATTAAAAAAAAATAAAAAATAAATTTATTGCATAACTTTCCCCCATAAAAAAAATAAAAAAATAAAAAAGAGTCAGCATGGTATATAGATATATAAAACATACAATATAATAGACAAGACATTGCCCCACTTGTCAAAAAGTTTTCATATCAGCAGAGCAGAGAACATTAGCGCACACCAAACAGCAGAGAGTTGAAAGCTGAACTGCAGAGACCAAGTAGTAATTATAAAGGAAATTATCAAAAGGAGAGCTTTGCGAAGGTCCCACATAAAAGATCAGAATTGAAATGGTCATTTTAAAATGGATAACGTTTGGGAAACCAAGAAAAAATATTATGTTGCATGTAGAGAGTTTAACACAAACAAAAACATTTTTTTAAAAAAGAATACAGTATTGTAAAGCAAAACAAACTAAAAAATAAAAATTAATTAAAAAAAAATAAAAAATAAATTTATTGCATAACTTTCCCCCATAAAAAAAATAAAAAAATAAAAAAGAGTCAGCATGGTATATAGATATTAAAGAAAACATGAAACCTAGAGCAAGGAACAGATGTGAAGCAATAATAACAATGACAACAGAAATAATAATAATGACAGACTCTGTGCAAGGCATTATTCTCAGTGTTTTACATCTGTTTACCCTTATGCATATATATTATTAATAATAGCCTGATTTTGCAAATGAAGAAATTGAGGCACAGAGAGCTTAAGTAATGTGCCCAAGGTCATAGAGTTTATATAGTAACAGAGCAAGGTTTTGAACCCATTCTAGATAAGGATACATGTGTTGACTCCCACACCACACTGCCCAGTGGGAAATAGGACTAGATAGTTTGGGAGCAGATAATGATACCAATGATATAGGTTGGGCTTCCCAGGTGGCACTAGTGGTAAAGAAGCCACCTGCCAATGCAGGAGACATAAGAGACTCGGGTTTGATCCCTGGGTAAGAAATATCCCCTGGAGGAGGGCATGGGAACTCACTCCAGTAATCTTGCCTGGAGAATCCCACAGACAGAGGAGCCTGACGGGCACAGTCCACAGGGTCACAAAGAGTCAGACACGACTGAGGCGACTTAGCATGCACACAGCGTTGACTTCTCTTCCATCTTCACTTCAAATGGCCACTACTTGTACAGACTGTCCAAAACTGTTTGGCCTAGAAGTTGAAAGCTAATTTTGCTCTCTCAAGTCAAAGAATCAGAAAACTGTGGCACTAAGTTTAAGGAACTTGGCTGAAAGCAAATAATTTTGTGTTGGATCCAAGAACTAAAAATCCAAAGACTCTTGGTCTGAACACCAGACTTGACATACAAATGTACACTTCTTCTCTCAGGACTATAATTCCATAGTCTGAAACTGGAAGTATGTGTAACTGGATTCCAACCATCTGTCTCACATTTAATGACACAGTTCAATAAGTATTACATGATAATTTATAGCCTGTTGTGGATTTTTTTGCATGTCAAGCAAATAAAAATAAATAGGGCAAATATTTCTCATAATTTTTTTTCATTGTTATTCAGCTTGAGATACAAACACCACCATTTAATTAACACTTGGAATAGATCCTGGGACCCAGAATAAAGGTATAGAATCTAAGATTATGATTATTAATAGTCTCCTCTCCTCATACTTTTCCTGTTACCTCTGACCTTGTCACCTGATGCATTCTCATACCTGTTGACTGAATTGATTATTTTCACTCCTTTATTATCTTTATGTTACATTATCTTCCCAAATCTCTCCCCCTGTCTTAACTCCTTAAGTCCAGAATTAACTCTTGTGGAATGGAAGGCTTTTGCATTGTCATATAGGAATGACTTTCCTGAACCCAGGTCACCAAAATTCTCGGTTGGCCAGAGACTTTCCTGGTTTGGGTGCTGAAAGTCCAGCATTCAAGAAAAAGCCCTCAGTCCCAGGCAAGCCAGGACAGCTGGTCACCCTAGTGCCTGGCACACCATCTAAAAATGTTGGAGAAAAACAGGTGTGCAATCTCAATAAAGCTATTTATGTATCTACACATTGTTTAATAAAACAAACTGAACATGTGCAGTGAGAAAAAAAAAAAAAGAATAAAAAGTGAAATGCTTCCTCAGCCTTCTGGAGAGACACACAATCCAAGCATGAGAACTCCTGCCACTTGAAAGAGAAGTGAGCCTTTTCCTTAAACCTGATATGATCTGTTGATAATCAGCTACAAAAAGGGTAAAAACACTTCCTAGTAACTTCTCAAGTTGCAGTAACACTAGCTATCATGCCATGCTGGGGAAGTTAGATATCAATTTACCTGAAAATTGAATTAGCTCTTAATTAAAACTAATTAATTTGTTAATTGTTAACTAATTGTTGTGTTCGTCCAACACAGAACTTCTGTATTGTAGTGTACTGGCCCTGACCCAGCTTTCAGAAACAGTAACAGTTTAGATATATTTTCTTTTATTGCAGTTGAAAACCCAGTATTAGTGTTCAAGCAAAATGACTCACATTTATTATTAAGGCATTCTCTGAGAAAGTCATAATTTTACTGAAAGGCAAAAAAAAAAAAAATGAGTCAGTATTTGAGTAAAATACCTTCCCCTCAGATCCTTACTAAGAGTGTGGGCATGGTTTCTCAGCACACACTCTAATCTCAAAAATGCTTGAGAAAGGATCTGCAAGTCAGGGTTCCCCTTGAGCAAACTTCAAGGGACCATCTTTCCCTCTCATAGACACTATGTTTGTGGTACAGCCAGGGATGAAATGAATTTTATGTTAAAAACATGCAAAGATATTTTGAAGTTTGGAGGGCCTGATGATAAACAGCAAATGTATTTTAAAATTGTATTTCATTTACAAAAAAGTGATAGGTAATTAATTATTAATTCTCTAAGAAGCCCCCCCTCCAACTTGAATAAATCTAATGAAAATTAAAATCATGCCAATCAGAACTGGATTTTACATTGGAATTAATAATTTATTTTATTTGCTCACTATAATACAGGGAAGATGACAAGAAAAGTTAGTATATTTATAAAGAAAACCAAGTAGAGGTAGTACATTTTATCATTAGAGAACTTTCCTATAGAACAAACACATTGGGATTAAAAACTTAAATTATGTATCACACTTTTATAAATGCAGAGCTAAAGTTAAAGACAGAAAAACTGGTTACTTTCAGATTTATATGTCAAAATAGAAAGTTGATGTGTAATATTGTTGGGATTTCTGTGAGAAGGCCTTAAGCTTAGCAGGCTGAGGTGATGAATAATTTTCTTAAGGATACATAGAAAATCAGCTTCTATACATTCCTTGGCAAAATTTCACTACAGATATAATGGGAACAGCAGTTCAAAACAAAACCAGACAACCAAGAAAAGCTAGGAAACAGACAAGAACAGGGGTGAGGGCGGGAGGAGGGTTATTTCATTTCTGATGTCTTGTTATTTTCATATATTTAACAATGAAAGCTATTAGAAATAAAACTTAATGTCCCTTCTCGCACCCTGTGTGCAGAGGGCAGTATTGCTAGAGAGGGCGGTATCCTCCCTGGGCAGCCTATTCTATGGCCTTTCAAGGACAACCAGAATCAGGAAAAGAACTCATTGTGCTCTCAATTGCAAGACAAAGGAAGGCTGGTGCATCCAGGAGCTGCTGGATATGGCCTGCCTTTGTTGTTCTAAGGATGTCAGATCCCCAGTTTTGTTTCCATTGCATGTGACTTAACACTAGGTTGAAAGCCAGGGATCTGGTTTTAAGTCTTCTCTCTGACATGAATTGGCTATCTAACCCTAGGCAAGCTGTTTCACCTCTCACGAGCACTGGACAAGAACAGTCACCAGATGACCCCTATGGACATTGTTCAGTGACTTAAAGTCAAAAGTGAAGGTAATTGTTTGAACAAAGTTATCTCAGATCCCATCACCCCAGCTGTTTCCAGGCATACTGAGAGACTGAAGAGAAAACTGTTTATTCATGTGGCTGTAGAACCAGACTGTCCAGATCCACATGTTTCTTCTTATTACATGTGTGATCTGAGGCAAATTTCTTCTCTTTGCGTCCAGTTCCTGACTTATAAAGTAGGGAAAATAATAGTAACTAGCCCACAGGGTTATTATGAGATTCACTGAAATCACTCAGGTATGATTCTGAGAACACCGCCTGTTTCAGTTCTAATACAGTCAGGAAGAATTACCAAATTAATTAAGCTAGGTTCTTTCCAGTAGAAGATGAGTTTAAGGGCACAAATGGAGGAGTAAGACTTTTAAGTGAAAGAAGATCCTTCTTCCTGGTTGAGAGTGACACTCTTTTACTCCACATCCACACTCCAAGTTATTTCCTAGCACAGTGATTCTCTCTTTCTGGCATCAGAATTACCTGGACAGCGTATTACAACACAGACACTTGGACCCCAACCCCAGGATTTCTAACTCAGTAGGTCTGCACTGAAGTTGAGAATATACATTTATGGGACTTCCCCAGTGGTTCAGTAGTTAAGAATCTGTGCCTCTAATGCAGAGGGCATAGTTTTGATTCCCTGGTCGAGGAACTAAGATCCCACCTGCTGCATGGTGCAGCCCAAAAATAAAAGTAACAACGAGGTTATTCTCAACTATTAGATTGGCAGTCATTCAGAATTTGGGAAATATGTATATTAAAAAAGAATATATATTTCTAACAAATTTCCAGGTGATACTGATGTCACTGGCCCAGGTAACACCAATGCTATAAATAATATATCCCTGATTCTTTTAATCTGAGAAGCATCAGTTCAGTTCAGTTCAGTCACTCAGTCATGTCTGACCCTTTGGGACCCCATGAATTGCAGCACACCAGGCCTCCCTGTCCATCACCAACTCCTGGAGTTCACTCAGACCCACATCCATCGAGGCAGTGATGCCTTCANGGGTTGGGGAGAGGGGGTGACATGTAGTTGAACATCAAAAGATTACTACTAACTACAAAGAACAGAAGTCTCAACTTAATGATTTTAGTGCAATGGGAAGATGCAGGAATCTGGGGATCATTGAAATTATTCCTTAGATATGCATCTTAGAAGTATCTAGGGGTAGTATATTCAAAGTACAGAATGCTTCCTGTTTTTATCCATCCTGAATTCTGCTCAGGGTACACTGTTACTGGATGTCTACAGTGGTTAATGGCTTGATCTTTGTAGAACCAGAATGGTGAGCAACACTCTTTTCTCTACACATGATATATAAAAATAATGTAAGAAGAGGGAAATAAGCATCATATTGAACTTCTGGGATCTGTATGTTTATTTAACAGCATCCACTTTAAGAATCAAGTATTATCTTTGTCTTTTGCTTTCCTGTTATTTTCAGCTCAACAAACTCCTGCTTCCTGATTTTGTCATACTTGGAATTCTGCTGCACTCACTCATCAGATCTATTTTTGGAAGCTGTATCCTGTCTCCATCTCTAAGGACATATGATCAAATTCTTCAAACTGACTCAGGGTGTCTGGTGACTTTTCAGACTCTTTCGACAACTCAGTGGGGCATTTAACCTTTCCAGTAACTATACCACAGGAGAATAAGCAAATTGTATCCTTATCTTCTGCCTGGAGGTTAGCATTACTAATGTTTTTGTGTTTACATTTTCTTCTATGGATGTTTAACTATATTTTCCATGTTTGCTAGATATTTTGCCCAAAATTATTCAATGTTCTGGGGTTAATTGCTTTTTCAATGAAAAATAAGCAAGATATCCTTCATAAAGGACCAGGACCTACCCTTTTTGTTGGGTTTTCCAATAGTGGGAATGAGTTGTACTGCACCCAGTGTCTCTGAATACATATCCAGATGCTAAAACATGAGCTTTCCTACCTAAACATAAATACAATTGCATTTCTTATTTTAATTCATACAAATGTGTTCAACAAACATTTGTTGAGCAACTACTATATACAACAGACTATACACTGTATAGAGGATACAATGATGAATGGGCCACAGCCCCTTGCCCTCAAGAAGCTTCTAGTTTTTCAGGACACTAAAGGGGTAGTAAAGTAAAGTGTACAAATAACTGTAATACAAGGTAAAATATGATGAGGGCAATAAAGAAAACGTTCTAGAGAGGGGTAGATTATAAATGGTGGCTGGATCAGAGGGAATGATTCAAGAAGAAATAGCAGTGGAGCTATGGAATTTAGTAGAGAGGATCTCAACAGGCAGAGATAAAGGAGGAAATAATCCTGGTAGAGATGACAGTAGGCACAAAGGCAAGGAGGTAGGAAAACACATAGCAAGTTTGGGGAAAGACAAGTGATCTAGTCTGATGGGCCATAGAGTTGACATCCTCAGAAAGTGAACAATAAAAATGGAAAAAGTGTGTGAAGCCCACGTGGAGGAGGATGTCAGCTAGATAGAGAAGTTCAGAGTTTAGTGCACAAGAAAGAAGCAATGAAAGCCTTTAAGAGGGAAAATGACTTGCCATATTTACTTATGCAGGAATCTCTGGTGGCTCAGCGGTAAAGAATCCACCTGCAATACAAGACATGGATTTGATCCCTGGGCCAAGAAAATCCCATGGAGAAGGAAATGGCAACCCACTCCACCATTTTTGGGAGTGGGAAATTCCATAGACAGAGGAACCTGACAAGCTACAGTCCATGTGGTTGCAAGAGTCAGACATGACTTATCAACTAAACCACCACAGCATTTACTTATGCATCTATTTGCACCTTTATGCATTCCAAAAAGCATCTGATGCAATCAACAAAAATAAACATATTGTAATAAGATAAAAATATGTAAAGAGATCAAGGTGTAGGGCTAAAATATTTATAAGAAAGCTAAAAGACGCCAGGAGTAGCCAGGGCACAAAAAAGAAGATCCTACACAATTATTAATAGTAGGGCTTACAGTCAGCTTTGGGTTAAAGAAAGGCAATGTCAAAGAATGTTCCAACCACTGCACAACTGCACTCATCTCATCTCATACGTTAGCAAAGTGATATTCTCCAAGTGAGGCTTCAACAGTATGTGAACCAAGAACTCCCAGATGTTCAAGCTGGATTTAGAAAAAGCGAGGAACCAGAGATCAAATTGCAAACATCCGTTGGATCATTGAAAAAGCAAGAGAGTTCAAGAAAAACATCTGCTTCTGCTTTATTGACTACACCAAAGCCTTTGACCGTGTGGGGCTCACAACAAACAGGATAATTCTTAAAGAGATGGGAATATCAGACAACCTTACCTGACCCTTGAGAAATCTGCATGTAAGTCAAGAAGCAACAGTTAGAGCTGGACATGGAACAACAGACTGGTTCCAAATCAGGAAAGGAGTACATCAAGGCTATATATTGTCACTGTGCTTATTTAACTTATATGCAGAGTACATTATGTGCAATGCCAGACTGGATGAAGCACAAGCTGGAATCAAGATTGCCAGGAGAAATATCAATAACCTCAGATATGCAGATGACATCAAACTAATAGCCGAAAGTGAAAAGGAACTGAATAGCCTCTTGATGAAAGTGAAAGAGGAGAGTGGAAAAGTTGGCTTAAAACTCAGCATTCAAAATCTAAGATCATGGCATCCAGTCCAATCACTTCATGGCAAATAGATGGGGAAACAACAGAAACAGTGACAGACTATTTTCTTGGGCTCCAAAATCACTGCAGATGATGACTGTGACTATGAAATTAAAAGACGCTTGCTGACCAACCTAGACAGCATATTTAAAATCAGAGACATTGCTTCACCAACAAAGGTCCATCTAGTCAAGGCTATGGTTTTTCCAGTAGTCATGTATAGATGTGAGAGTTGGACCATAAAGAAAGCTGAGCACCAAAGAATTAATGGTTTTGAACTGTGGTATTGGAGAAGACCCTTGAGAGTTCCTTCAACTACAAGGAAATGAGTCAACCCTAAAGGAACTCAATCCTGAATATTCATTGGAAGGACTGATGCTAAAGCTGAAACTCCAATACTTTGGCCACCTGATGTGAAGAACTGACTCATTTGAAAAGACCCTGATGCTGGGAAAGATTGAAGGCAGGAGGAGAAGGGGATGACAGAGGATGAGATGGTTGGATTGCATCACCAATTGACAGACATGAGTCTGAGCAAGCTCCAGGAGTTGATGACGGACAAGGAAGCCTGGCATGCTGCAGTCCATGGGGTCGCAAAGAGTCAGACATGACTTAGTGACTGAACTGAACTGAACTTGTATTTCTAAATGGCCAGAGCAATGGTAGAGAGGTAACATGTGGACCAAGGACACGATCAAAGCTGTGCTTTGTAAAGGTCAATCTAGTAGTGACACAAAGGATTAATTGGCATATGGACATTGTCAGTGGATGATAGACTGGTTAGGAAGTTATTACAACATCAAGAATCTCAACAAGATGATAAAAAGTCTTTCTTATGGAATTTGGTATTCCCTTAATACAAGAATGGCAAAGAGGAGAAGCTGTTGTTTTGGTATCTCTATGGCCGAAAACATGTTGCCAATGACAAGTTCCAAAGATGTATAAAATTAATCTGGTGCTATTTTCTGTCTGCTAGAGGTGTTTTCCTTAGGGTGTGTATGTTGTGCAATTCACTTCTTTGGAGAGAGCCTTGTCTAAGTATCTCCAGGCATTTGGCAGGTCAAGTCCTCTGTGTCCTCCAGTGACATCTTTAACTGTGAGGCTCTGTGGTACCTTTCAGAGTGGACTTCACCTTTGCAGTGGGAATTCCCATAAGTCATTTAAGAATAAATGTTCAGTTAATAATGGGTTTCTTTCAAAATAAATGAAGACTATACTTTTTTCTCCTTTGTGTCAGTGTTCACTTTCAATGTGATGATAGCAGCAGGGAAAAGAGTTTGCAAAGGCAACTGCAGCTTCAGAAAAAGGAGGGGAGTCAAAGTCATAATGACGCAGATTCATTTCATTTTAGAATGCCTGGCCAGGGCAGCAAGACCTGTTTGAATAAGAGCTGTTGCATCCCACCGTGAGAGAAAGTTATTCCTTGCTGAGTCTAAATTATTCAGAAACAGGGGAGAGTAGAGAGAGGGAGTAATTATCTCTACCAATGGGGCATGCTAACCTTTCCAAGCAAGGTATCATTCTATACACACACACAATGTGCACGCTCATGCATGCACACAGATACAAATGTCTACTTCAAAGTGTATTCTATATTTTCAGCCACACTCTTTTCATAACCTATGACAAAAAGGACCCTCTCTTATCTCACCTGCACCTTTCTCCTGAATTACCCCATGGTTCCACTCTTCTATCCTTTCTTCCTACCATTTGCCTTCTGGACTACATAGCCTGCAAAAAGAATTGCTCTCAGATAGCTCTTCTATATCCATAGTTCTTTAATTCTGGTTAATCACTACTCAGATGTTTTCATTTTATTTTATATTATATAATATGAGAACGAGACGGAGACAGAGAATGAGAGAGAAACTTGCATGTGAGTTATGCGGCATAACCCAATAGCCATGGTTCTCAAATGTCAGCACACATCAGAATCACCTAAAGACCTTCATACAACATGATTGCTAGACATGTCCGAGTTTCTTATTCAATAGGACTGGGTAAGACCTGAAAATGTGAATTTCTAGCAATATCTTAGGTGATGCTGATGCTGGCAGCTTTGAGATCACACTTAAAAGAACCCCTGTGATAAAATACTATTAATAATATTAAAGTTGCCCTGAGACTTCTTTCTAATTCCATGCCCCCTCTCTCCCCTTAAGAGGTCAATTACTGTGCTGATTTTTAAAAATCATTTCCTTGCTTTTTAAAATTACTCTTAAATTTGTCACATATACATGTACTCCTAAACTACAAAGGAATATTCAGACAATGGAATATTACCCAAGGGTGAAAAGGAATGAACTGCTGGTATACAAAATAATGTGATAAATCTTAGAAACATAATTCCAGGTGAAAAAAAGTTACTGAAGATTATACATAGTAATTTAGCATTTTCAAATATTCCAGTGCTTTTCATCCACAGTTCTGGTTGATGACATCCTCAGAAAAGCCTTATATTTTTCACAAATAATATGCTGAATATACAACTTCTTTCTAAGGATCTCTATGCATCCCACAGTTTCTCATTTAATCTAAAAGTTGTGAGATATGTAGGAAAGACATTTCTATCTTTTAACAAATAAATGTGAAATACAAAAAGGAATCACCTATGAAATGCCAGTACTTTGGCTACCTCATGTGAAGAGTTGACTCATTGGAAAAGACTCTGATGCTGGGAGGGATTGGGGGCAGGAGAAGAAGGGGACAACAGAGGATGAGATGGCTGGATGGCATCACCAACTCGATGGACGTGAGTCTGAGTGAACTCCAGTAGTTGGTGATGGACAGGGAGGCCTGGCGTGCTGCAATTCATGGGGTCGCAAAGAATCAGACACGACTAAGTGACTGAACTGAACTGAACTGAAGAGCGAATGTCATTGGAAAAATAAAGGTTAAAATTCCAGATTCTTGGAGACTTTTATTGAGGGCAATCAACGTTATGTCCACAAGAAGTAGGACAGCATAATAAATTTTAAAAGTTCTGGCTAGGAATTAGGAGAGGTAGATTCCACTCCTGATTCTACTCCAGAAAAGTCAATTCATCCCTCTGGGTTTGATCCCTCATCTATAAAATGATGAGATCAAAAGTTTTAAAACCATGCTCAAAGGAGCCCTAGGGATTCCTCATGGACATTTCTGGAAATGCATCAGGCAATGAGGAGGATGTGGAGGTTTGAGGGAGCAAGGATGATGTTTGAAGTTCAGGACCTTCTTTCCAGTGCTTCCCAGGTGGCTCAGTCGTAAAGACTTGGCTTGCCAAGCACAAGATGCAGGTTTAACCCCTGGAGGAGAAATGGCAGCCCTCTCCAGGATTCTGGCCTGGAAAATCCGATGGACAGAGGTTCCTGGCGGGCTACAGTCCACTGGGTTGCAGAGTCGGACACAACTGAGAATGCATGCATTACACGTTACCTTCTTTCCACCCCTTCCATCTGAGCCATTGGATTCTTACTTTCATATGCTGAATTCTGGAAAGAATTCATTTGGAGAACTGGTTCTGTTGATTGACAAAGTTCGAAAACCACAAAACTAAGAGATTTGTAAAGGCCCTTCCAGTTCTACTGTATTCTTCTATTACCACCTTTCTTAGAAGCAATCTGTACCACCACCACCACCATGAAAACCCTTTTATTTCAGTCTTGCTTTTGTTTTTTTTTTCTTAAACTCTCTTAAATTTCCATCTCATGCCCCCAAGCCTATGTATTACTCTTTCATTCTACCTTCTTTAATGCAGTCTCTGGGGAAAGATCTCACTTCTCAGCTTCAAGACAAGTCTTTCCATCCATGTTCCAGACCTCATTCCCTACAATTCTTAAGACTTTGCCTATTTATTATTTTCATTCATACTCTCTCTTTCTCCTTTTCCATCTCCTCTCTTTATCATCTTCAAGATATTTCTCATAGGCTCATATGCTCATATGCTCAAGAATTTTTCCTAAACATAAACAAAGCACAAACCCTCCCTACAGCCTCCTCTGATTACTGGTCCCCTCTTTCCCTCTTGAAATGTCTGGTATTGTTGTTTCTATTAGTATTTGTTTTCCTATTTCATTACTTCTCAATCTACTATGGTTTGCCTTTTCTTCCCACCATTGCAATAAAAATGTTCTGGCAAAATCCTCCACCAATGGTCATCTCAGTTCTCTATCACAGCATCATTTAGTAGTTGTTCTATCAGTTTAGTACTCTCAGTAACTTCTTTGCCACCCTACTACACTGTGATCACTGCCCTTAGTTTATCATAATCATTGTCTCATGCCCAGAATCTCTCCCTTTGTCTCACACCTTCAAACTGACCTTTTAACTGGGATTATCTGAGTCTCTTCCCTGGTGGCTCAGACTGTAAAGAATCTGCCTGCAATGCAAGAGACCTGCGTTCAATCCCTGGGTTGGGAAGATCCCCTGGAGGAGGGCATGGCAACCCACTTGAGTATTCTTGCCTGGAGAATCCCCATGGACAGAGGAGCCTGGCAGGCTACAGTCCATGGGGTTGCAAAGAGTCGGACATGACTGAGCAACAAAGCAAATCCACATACATACATCTGAGTCTCTTAGTATTTCATCCTTTGACACTGCTTCTCAGGTCATCTGAGCTCCATGCCTGCAATTCATGGAACACTCCATCCCAAACCCAAACATTCAGTGTGGGCATCTAGGTTTGTTCAGAGGGGATGAGGGGCACAGATCCGATGTCCTTGTACTTCTCATGCTGCAAGTTCTCCCAGGATGATAGTACCCTCCCTAGTGACTTCAACCACCACTTGCGTGTTGGTAATTTTCAGTCTTCTTACTTCAGATTCAAACTTATGTAGCCCAATTGTCACAAGATATTGCCACTTGGGAATTCAATAGCTACATCAGACAAAATATGTCCAGACTAAAGTCATCAGCTTCCCTCTGATACTTGAGGCTTCTCCTGATTTCCCCATTTCATTGAATGATATCCACTTCTAATCATTCATCTACATTGGTGTCAGAGTGGGCTTGTAATAAAGCAGAATGAAAGAAGCAATGGTACACAACTGGCACAGAGTTGAGATCATGGATATCTCTATGCCCCTATTTATGCTGTTGATCCCCATGAATCCCCAAGAATCAAGCTGGAAGTTAAAACTAATTAATCAGTGATGTTATTAAGTTTTTTTGCTTACTTCAGTTCAGTTCAGTCGCTCAGTCGTGTCCCACCCTTTGCGACCCCATGAATCGCAGCACGCCAGGCCTCCCTGTCCATCACCAACTCCTGAAGGTCACTCAGACTCATGTCCATCGAGTCAGTGATGCCATCCAGCCATCTCATCCTCGGTCGTCCCCTTCTCCTCTTGCCCCCAATCCCTCCCAGCATTAGGGTCTTTTCCAACGAGTCAACTCTTTGCATGAGGTGGCCAAAGTACTGGAGCTTCAGCTTTAGCATCATTCCTTCCAAAGAAATCCCAGGGTTGATCTCCTTCAGAATGGACTGGTTGGATCTCCTTGCAGTCCAAGGGACTCTCAAGAGTCTTCTCCAACACCACAGTTCAAAAGCATTAATGATTTTTTTAAGATACTACAATATCCCTAAGGTTTGAAGCCTTTTTGATGTATTTTTAAAGTTATTTAAAAAGGAATTCTTGGGACTTTCCTGGTGCTCAGTGGTAAAAGAATCTGTCTTGCAATACAGGGGATGAGAGTTCTATCCCTGGTTGTGGAACTAAGATCCCACATGCGGCAGACCAACTAAGCCCACATGCCAGCACTACTGAAGCCCGTGTCCTCTGGGGCCTGCAGACCCCCAGCTCCTGAGCCCACCTGCCACATCAAAAGACCCTACATGATGCGCAGACATCCTGTGTGCCACGACTAAGGCCTGGTGCAGCCTCACTAATTAATTAATTTTAAAAAGGAATTCTTATCTCCAGGCATTGACCTACCCATGCCAACCTATGATTTACACAATAAACAAGATACCAAATGTACAAGTCATAGGACTCCTATATAATGCTTCTACCAAGGAAAAATAACTTCCACATTTTTTATTGGATGCTAGTTTTTCAAATACCCTTTGCTAATATTGAGACTACCCAAGAACATTGATGAACATTTCTATTAAGCACCTATAGTGTACAGAGCCATTTTCTAGACACTATAGAAAATACAAAAAGAGAACACCTGCTCCACATAAGCTTATTCTTTAAAATGAGATCTAAGGTAGACACATTCAAAAGGAAAGAATAAAAATGAGTCTGATAATGCATTCAAGTTGCATATAAGATGCTACAGGATGCAAACAAAGGGATAAATCAACTGGGGTAACGATAATTAGGGGAAACTACTTGAAGTAGATGACTGTTAAGATGGTTTTAGTTCCCTTATTTGTGAAAATCTGGTCCAACCATTTTTGACAAAGTAAACTTCCAGCTTGATGTGATTTGGGATCTGTGTGAAAACAACTGAATCTGTTCTTTTATAAGAAAAAAAGAAGGGCAGAAGAGATTCATCACCTCTGCAAGGGGAAGAAAAACTACACTTCATCTTTAGGCACTCCCTCTTCTCTGAAATATGATTCATATCTTCCACCATGGAATAGTCTGTTTTGCCTTGCATTGTTCTACTGAATGATGGAGTAAGATGATAAAGCATTTCATCTGAGGATGCAAAACAGTGACAGGTAGATTATACACTGAGGTTATGGGGATACAAATGTGATAGCTTAGGGCACCCTTTTCAGAAAAAGAAAACTGATGGTCTTTTATATTTCTTGTAGGAAGCAGCAATTTTGAACATATAAGTC
>SJXQ01010720.1:41613-58547 GCA_006408695.1 Aepyceros melampus | reverse complement strand
GCTCCACTTTGAAGCTCTTTAAAAAATGATTCTACATGATATTCTTCACTTTTCACAGAGGAAAAAATCATGTGACTGATTCACCAACTATTTAATAATTAGAGCTGAATTGTTAGCCTCTGTAAAATACAATTATATCCAAAGGAATAGTTACCTTTCTGACAAACAGTGACAATCTGCATTTATTTAAACTCAGAGACGTAGATCTGCTGTCTTTGGTATTACAGCATGATTTTCCTTAGCTCTGTCTTTATCCAGAGCCAGATTTCCCAAATTTAGAGACAAGCTTAGGTTCTGAGCCAAAACATTATTTTTGAATTGCCAGAAGCTGCCTATTAATATTTCCCATGTTCTTATAAATTCAATTAAAAGCTGAAGCTTAGATCAAATTAAAATGACTTGCTTCATTATCAAACATCCAGCCATCCAGCTGTTCACAATATTAACGTTAATACATTTCATGTACAATAGTATTTTCTGATGTTCTCTGTAGGTTCCCTCATGTCTGTAGTCAATTAATTATTTGTTACGTGTGTGCTTATGGCAGCCTAGCTTCCTGTTTCCACTACCTTTTCTGCTTCCACAAAGCTCTAAAACACTTAAATACTGACATTCATGAATCATAACTAAATTCAAATCATAACTAAATTCAATAAATCCTTTATTTTCTTTCCTTTGAAAACAGGTCTCATACTAGAAGGGAACGGAGTCTAACATCTCTGAAAAACTTGTACAATTCCTCTTCATTATCAGACATTATGACCACAATCCATCTACCAATATACGTCTGTCATGGCAGACATCTGGCATCTTGACAAAAACTGTAGCACCGAATATGAATGAGGAGATGGCAAGATATGCCACTTTCTTGAACTGAAGACTGAAAATAGTGATGATTGAAATAACTGAGAATCATCCTATTTTTATTTTCAGAAGGATTAAAAACAAGTGCTTTGACTGAAATCCAACGATGTCTGCCTACCTGGTGGAAAGGGCCGTCCCATCCAGTCAGTAGCCAGTAGCATTACTAACGCACAGTAAATCATTATTAATGCACAGTAGTATGGAGGAGGAAATGGGAACCCACTCCAGTATTCTTGCCTGGAGAATCCCATGGACAGAGTAATCTGGAGGGCCACAGTTCATAGAGGCGCAAAGAGTTGGACACAACTAACACACATACACACAAAGTACTATTGCTAAGACAGACCCATACATATAAGAAAATTAATCAAAATGAAAGAAATTATTACCAACAAATAAGCAAAACAGATTAGATGATCAGCAAAAATCATTGAAAAAAGAGTATTTTGGAAACAACACAATTTCAGCTACTTCACTTCCTCATAGTAATCCCTTCCTGGACTTCTATCTCTCTGTAGCTACCTGAATCACCTGAGTCCTTCTTAACCTGTCATGGAATTTTAGTCTATCTTTAGTATCTGTTTAAGACTAACATACTATTTCTGTCCCAGTAACTACACATCCACACATAGTTCCTAGCCTCAGTCATCACTCCTTTAGCAACAAAAAATGTTATGCCCATTCTAAATGATCCATACACATTCATACTCAACAGAGAACAAATTAGCAGGGAAAGAAACGGGAAAAAGACATTTCAGATAGGGGAGATATGAAGCACAAAATACCACACTCTATGTATAGAATTACAATCATTGCCAGTAGAAGAAGTACAAGTTGAGGTTTATCAAAGGAAGGGGCATCCTCATGGCTTTCAATTACGGGCCATGTGATCAAAAGTGCAAATTAAGCAAATATTTTCAGGCAATAGTGAGTCAAAGAGTTCATGATTAACATATGAGTATTAAAGATACTAATACATAAGGCAAGTGAATATGGCATCTTTATCCATACTTGATTGTTCTTTTGTCAACAAACTTTCATAATGTCCCAGTCTCAATATACAATATCAGTTATTAAACTTTTGGTTTTAAAATTTTATAATTAATTATGTTCATCTTTTCTTATCTATTAATTGACCCAAGCTTTCTAATATGGTATCTCTCAAAGTATCAACTCTAGAACCTACATCAGAAACCTCATTTGATGCTTGTTAACATGTAGAACTTGGTCAGATTTGCTGAATCAGAGTGCCACCTAGGAATCTGAATTTTAACATTCTCAGCTGATTCTGATACACAATGAAATCTAACTACATCACAGCATGATACCTATCTGTGATGAATTAGACTAAGGTCACTACTGACAGAAAGTTAGTACAATCTGATTTTTCTCTGCTGAATGTGGTGTCAGTGTTTTGCCAAGGCATATTTCTCAGAGCCCTGCTCACTGGAGATGCTCTTGAACAAAATTTCTGTGGCCAAATGCATTTCAGATATCATAAAAATTATATATTCTATTATTAATTATAATTAATATATTAATTATAATTAATAATATATTAAAGGTTCTGAGAAGTCCTGCATTAAAAGAAAAACAGCATTTTCCAAACTTATTTGACTATGAAACCCTTTATTATCATAAATCCATTTATATACTATAGGATGAAATGCTAATATGAGTATATTTCTAAAGTAACACTCTCATGCTCCCCTGTTATGGTGTTGGTGATTATCATATTATTGAATTATTTTCCATTTCTAGTTTATTAAGATTTTTAAAAACCAGGGTTATATTGGGATATATTTAAAAATCAGGGATATAACTGATGGTGGTAAAGGGTCAATGCACTGATGAAAACAAAATACATTGAAATTCCAAATGATTTTTAAATAAATCGCTCAATTTATTAATGTGTTAGTTATGATTTGAATATCATTATAATAAGAAGTCCACCAACAAAACTTAGTTGACAAATTGTGAGTCAGAAAACAGAGGCTCAGTTCTCCTGTTAGAATGTTAAAAAAAATTTTCGTTAGATCCCTGAGAAATCATCTGGAGGCATTAGCAGATCAACTGTAATTTGTAAAGCAACCTTTATCAGTTATAGTTAGGATGGTTTTCAATGATTGCCTCATTAGAATGAGGCATCCCCCTGTCCTGTAACACACATGATGCATTCTCCGTTATCTGCCTGTGGATTCATGCAGTGTGGATTTATTTGTGAGATTCTGAGCACATCTTCATCACCTCACACCAGACTATTGAACAGCCCCTCAATCCCAGGACACTGGAAACACAGCAAAAACATCTGACTCTGTCTGCCCAGATATTACCCAAGCAGCCTTCCTTCTGCCTATTTACACATTAGAGCCTAGAGAGTAAACTTTCACCTTTATAGAAATAATGTTTCCAGAAGGTACAATTTATTATATTTATGTATCAACTCTCTTGACCTTACTGATATCACTGTTACCAGTTTTGCCATCATCAGTTCCTTAATTTGTAAAGCAACCTTTATCAGTTATAGTTAGGATGGTTTTCAATGATTGCCTCATTAGAATGAGGCATCCCCCTGTCCTGTAACACACATGATGCATTCTCCGTTATCTGCCTGTGGATTCACTGCAGTGTGGATTTATTTGTGAGATTCTGAGCACATCTTCATCACCTCACACCAGACTATTGAACAGCCCCTCAATCCCAGGACACTGGAAACACAGCAAAAACATCTGACTCTGTCTGCCCAGATATTACCCAAGCAGCCTTCCTTCTGCCTATTTACACATTAGAGCCTAGAGAGTAAACTTTCACCTTTATAGAAATAATGTTTCCAGAAGGTACAATTTATTATATTTATGTATCAACTCTCTTGACCTTACTGATATCACTGTTACCAGTTTTGCCATCATCAGTTCCTTGTTCCCTAAGGAGCCTCTAACCTCCCTATAGAGTTTTAAATAAAATCAAGCCCATTTAGGAAAGTACAGATATGGAAACTTTTTAAAGCTGGGATCAAGTATGATACCAGCAGTAATTAAAGAAAAAAGGTAGAAATCATTTAAAGACTATGAAATATTATAGAATGTCCCATTGTGAAAAGCAGTTTAGCACAGAATTAGCAATCAAGGCTTTCTGCCAGCCTCCTTAGCAGCGGTTAAAACTTGTTTGGAACCTTTGCATGAGAAAGGCTGCAGCAACTGTAAACTACAGTGGTTCATCTGAAATACATTTATGGTTATGAAAAGCACAGCAAAACATCTGCAAAAGAAAGCAAGCACTAGGGGGTTAGAAGGGCAAGTTAGTGAAGCTTCCCAGAATTATCTCAGGGCCTGTCAGGGGAGGTTAAAAAAGAGGCTTTCCCAGAAGCTGCCAGAGACAGAACTGAAGCTGCCAAGAGTTAAAGGAAGCGAACAAAGGGTAGAGGGACCCAAAGGATTTCATCTTGTAGGCTCAGTGTGAGGAAATGTAGAAAGGCGCTAAGCTCCAAAGTAGAGACATATACGTTAGGAAATTGAATGAATTGAGCCTTGTATGATCAACACAGTTTGCACACAAACAAAAAGATAAATTCTGTAATGGGAAAAGTACTAATTACAATGACGTCCAAAGAGTAGCTTCTCCAATGCCCCTTCAGATGCAATAAAAACTGAATTTCCACATGGGCTAATAAATTAGGAATTTGATCAGAAAGATTGAAAAATGTGTTTGCAAAAGAAAATAGAACATTCGAGTGGAAAGTCAAAGAAGGCAGCGTGGAGAATTCCAAGCAATTAATAGTCCTAAAGATTGACAAGCATTTGAGTCAAATTCACAATAAAAGCAGAAAAATATATTCAGGAATTTAAGAAGACATCAACTATTATCAATGGGTTATTTTGGCCTCCATTTATACTGGCCAAGTGGTTTACCCTCTATCATTCCTCTTTCTTATAATCTTCTATGTCATTCATAGGTCAAATATATGTTAAATGGAAATTTACAGAGATTTATGTTAAAAACTTTCACAATAAAATGCAAGTCTCTGTTGATTAATTTTCCATAATTGTTTATCAGTAACCTTAGACATGCTATAGAACTAATGTAATGTATAGAATATTCAATGCATTTATTTCTTGAAGAGTTATAAATCTAAGATTGCACTGGATAGCTGCCATGGTCTTCTAACGTATTACAAGACAGCACTGGTGATTGCTATGCATTTAAAAGATTGTTGTTCTTTATTTAAAAAGCTGGATAAGTGATTATTAGAGCGTTTACTTAAAGCCACACTCCCTGAAGTCAATAAAACATAGAAATATTTTTTAAGTACAAGTTAAGTTTTAAGTTCATACTACTTTCTACATCTTACTGCTAGATTAAGTGGACTCCTAAACTGAGTGATAATAAACAGGATGATGATAATATGTTAACATTAGAATGATTATACAAGAAGTCAGAACAAAGTAAATACTTTTGGGTTATCATTTCTAACTCTGTGTTTATAGACAACATTTCTTAAGGAGGTTCATCCTGTACTGATACAACAGTTTTCCTTAATATTAGAATCTCCACATTCCAAATTCCTCCATATCAGGTCAATCTACTACAGTCAATTAACTTCTCAGAGTCGATGCTATTTCTGCACCATCTTCCATGATGCCCCCTACTTTAAATATTCTCACATGTGTGCATGCTCAGTTGCTTCAGTTATGTCCAACTCTGTGTGACCCTGTGGACTGTAGCCCACCAGGTTCCTCTTTGCATGGGATTCTCCAGGCAAGAATACTGGGATGGGTTGCCATGCCCTTCTCTAGGTGATCTTCCAGACCCAGGGATCAAACCCACATCTCTTATATCTCCTGCATTGGCAGGTGGATTCTTTACCACTAGTGCCACCAGGGAAGCCCTTGGGGGCTAATGTCTCTGACCTACTTTTTCATCTACTAATGATAAATTATATGCTAATTCATTACATGGTATTCTCAATTAAATGAGTTGAAAAACTTTGGAGGCTAAAAGGTGTGTATGTGTGCGTGTGTTCCTTCTATAATCAATATTTGTATATATAGTCACTGAGATCCTGGATTTTGATATTTAAAGTGTTCAGTAAGTTTTCAGAATTTAAAAAAAAAATGACTTGTCCTGGCCAGCTGTTTTTATAACTCCTGTCTACTAGCTGGCTTTAAATAATAACAACAGAAAGAGAAAGTATACCATTATTTACAGATACTGTCAAACCATGTGCACTGAATTTCTTGCCCCTCTTCCACTACTTGTCTCTTGCTTTCAGAGAGTTTAAATAATCTCATACCCACTTCTGGGCTTCTGACTGTCCAAACTCACTTGGCTTTCACTTTTCTTTAAGTATAAATCGCATCGGCTTGTACCTTTCTAAGACACCGTTACCACATTTACTTAGCCACATTCTAAGTAAAACCAAAAAATGCAGAAATGTTTATATTGTAATAACATCTTCTAATATGATTCTGCCATTGCTATTTGAAATATAGGTTTTATTATCCAGTTAAAAATAATGCAGATTAGAAAACACCTGTATCTGGAAACACTGGGTGTCAGATTTGTAAGCTTCCAAAATACATAGATTTTCATTTACTTCTGCAACATCCTAATAAATTATCAACTTTAATTCCTAGTTGTTTTTATTGAATTAATTGATTCCCTACAAAATTGAATGTAAATGTGCTACTCAAATAATTTCTATGACTAATTATGATTTTCTGTGAAAATCTCCAGCAAATTCTCATCCCCCAACTTTCTGAACCTAATACACCCTTATCATTTCTAAATGATTGAACTGTCCACCTGTGTGGATCTTGGGACTACCTGGTGTTCTGAGCAGTGATAGCCAGAGAAGCAGAGTAATGGAAATGGCCAAAAAAAAAAAAGCCCACATATGTTCCATAGCAAAACACAGCTGTTGCTTCAGGGCAAAAGGCACTGAAAGTCAGGATATGGCAAGGAGTTACTATTTCTGTCGGATGTGGTTTTACGTGTCTGTCTCTCTGTGTCTGCCAATAAAATGAAATTATGGCATCAATTATCATGTTCCCTGCTATTATCTTAAGTGGTCTTCACATTTGTAATATAAGAACCTCAACTGTTTACCTCTATGTTACTATAAACACTCTCATAATAGACCCTTCTAATTGATTGTTGAACAATTGATCACTGATACCAGCCTGCTAATAAAACTATCATGGATGAAAACAGTAATGCTTATTTACTAATAGAATCTATAATAATCAATAGAAACCTTGCTGGGGGGAAGATACAACCTAGATTGCCACAAATGGATTTGAAACCTGTTCAAAAGCAAACCACACAGCATTACCTCTACATTTTTAATCAGTTAATAATGAACATAAGTAGAATGACTGAAAAATCTAACTCTCCTCTTTTGACCCTTGAAATGTTTCTGGGATATACATAAACAAGAAATTGAAAACATAAAGAAAATAACAGTGGCTCCAAAAACCCAGTTATTCAACCAAAAGACATTATGAGGACCCTGAGTTATTCAAGTACACTTTTCCTGTACTTTTATGTGGTAGGTTAGGTTTCTGTGGTATCCTCACACCCAAAAGTCAAACCCCAAAACTCACCAGTAGTGAAAAATCTTAAATGATGCGGGATACAGGATGCTTGGGGCCGGTGCACTGGGATGACGCACAGAGATGGTATGGGGAGTGAGATGGGAGGGGGGTTCAGGATTGGGAACTCATGTACACCCGTGGAACTCATGTACAGCCATGAAATTAAAAGACTCTTACTCCTTGGAAGAAAAGTTATGACCAACCTAGACAGTATATTCAAAAGCAGAGACATTACTTTGCCGACTAAGGTCCGTCTAGTCAAAGCTATGGTTTTTCCTGTGGTCATGTATGGATGTGAGAGTTGGACTGTGAAGAAGGCTGAGCGCCGAAGAATTGATGCCTTTGAACTGTGGTGTTGGAGAAGACTCTTGAGAGTCCCTTGGACTGCAAGGAGATCCAACCAGTCCATTCTGAGGGAGATCAACCCTGGGATTTCTTTTGAAGGAATGATGCTAAAACTGAAGCTCCAGTACTTTGGCCACCTCATGCGAAGGGTTGACTTTCATTGGAAAAGACCCTGATGCTGGGAGGGATTGGGGGCAGGAGGAGAAGGGGACGACGGAGGATGAGATGGCTGGATGGCATCACGGACTCAATGGACGTGAGTCTGAGTGAACTCTGGGAGTTGGTGATGGACAGGGAGGCCTGGCGCGCTGCGATTCATGGGGTCGCAAAGAGTCGGACACGACTGAGCGACTGAACTGAACTGAACGGAACTGTACACCAGTGGCGGATTCATGTTGATGTATGGCAGAACCAATACAGTATTGTAAAGTAAAATGAAGTTAAAAAAAAAAAAAAACTGCTTGGCATACTCTAAAATCTAATTGACCTTTAAATACAATCCTAACAAGACATACAAAACAGTATATTCATTTCCAAGGGCTGCTATGAAAAAAAAAACACCACTAGCTGTGTGACTTAAAACCACAGGATCTTACTCCCTCACAGCTCTGGAGCCCAGAAGGTTGAAATCAAGGTGTTGGCAGTGTCATTCTTTCTCTGCAGCCTCTATGAGTGGATCCTGCTTTGCTTTTTCCAACTTCCAGTGCCCCCAGACTTCCACTGGCTCGTGGCAAAATAATTCCAATCTCTGCCTCTGTCTTCACGTGGCTGTCTTACTTGTGTCTTCATGTGTCCAAGTTTCCCTCTTGTAAGAACCCCATTATTCCTGCTCTTAACTTGATTACATTTGCAAAGACCTTATTTCCAAATCAGGTCACAGTAACAGAAACCAAGGATTAGGCTTGTCATATCTTTTTTTTTTTTTTTAATCATCCTGGGAGGGGATGGCCACAATTCAGCCCATAACACTGGGCAAAATGATGTCTGGATGCCCTCCTTCGGGCTCTATCTTTCCTTAACTCTTTCACTCAAATGTTGAACAAGAAATCCAATTACATTTAGAGATTTAATTTTGATATATATATATTTTTAATAAAATACTGACCAAATGTGACATTCAGTTAAATGCAAGCACAGAGATTCAATTTATTTTTTTAAATCATTTTTCAACTTTCTTCCAGATCCTACTGGATAAATATATATCTCAGAACTAGAATCAAATACACAGTCATTAAAGACCAAAACCCACAGATGTCACAGGCTCCATGTGGCTGATGTATTTAAGCAGACAGTCTGCTACAATCTGTACCAACTGACCCTTCCAGGTGGTGGACAAACGAAGCCCCAGGGAAGCCACATTGTTTCAATCTAGCTTCAGGGTAACATATATCACAGAAATCAACTTTTATTATTTTAAAAAATTTTCCCTTTAGGTGATCTAGGTGATTCTTAATCGCCTTCCTTCTTAAATTTTCCTGGGAAAAAGTGAGTAGTATATAACTTCTGCTATTTGGTGAGACTTGTATCTTTAGGTGAATGCTGCTGAATGAAATTGCATCCTGACTATGAGATGACAAGCAATCACAGGGGCAGGCTTGCAGAGAGATGTCTTAAGGAAAGTAGAGTAGCTAGGACAAGCATTATCATAGGCTAGTGATACATTCTTGTAAAAGAAAGTGATGAATCAATTCACCACTGTCAGAACAATACTTTTCTTAAAGAATTTTTGAAATGTTTTGTTGCTACACCTGATTAACTTAAATGCAAACAAAATAAGCAGATGGCAATGACATTTGCCATCCTATAGGGAGGAATAGGCTTCCCTGTTGGCTCAGAGGTTAAAGCTCCTGCCTGCAGTGCGGGAGACCCAGGTTCGATCCCTGGGTTGGGAAGATCCTCTGGAGAAAGAAATGGCAACCCACTCCAGTATTCTTGCCTGGAAAATCCCATGGACTGAGGAGCCTGGTGGGCTACAGTCCACGGGGTCGCAAAGAGTCGGACACGACTGAGCAACTTCACCTCACCTATAGGGAGGAATGGTGTACCATGTGCCTTAACCTGAACTTTTCTGAGCCTTCCTATAGGGAGGAATAGGCTTCCCTGTTGGCTCAGAGGTTAAAGCTCCTGCCTGCAGTGCGGGAGACCCAGGTTCGATCCCTGGGTTGGGAAGATCCTCTGGAGAAAGAAATGGCAACCCACTCCAGTATTCTTGCCTGGAAAATCCCATGGACTGAGGAGCCTGGTGGGCTACAGTCCACGGGGTCGCAAAGAGTCGGACACGACTGAGCAACTTCACCTCACCTATAGGGAGGAATGGTGTACCATGTGCCTTAACCTGAACTTTTCTGAGCCTTTTAACTCTCAAATCTAGGTATAAGGCTCCCTCACACTCTGAGCTGGATGAGGCATCCTGGCAGGAGGAAGAAAGGGAACCCTAGGCCAACCAATATCCTGTCGTTGTTCAGTTGCTCAGTCGCATCCGACTCTTTGTGACGCCATGGACTGCAGCATGCCAGGCTTCCCTGTCCTTCGCTATCTCCCGGAGCTTACTCAAAGTCATGTCCATTGAGTCAGTGATGCCATCTAACCACCTCGGCCTCTGCCGTCCCTGTCTTCTCCAGCCTACCTGCTCAAAATGAAGGTGTTTTGCTGGTGTTCCCATGCTGACCTGTATTTTGGTTTTCACCCTAGTTTTGTGTATTAGATTCTAATAGGTGGTGGAGTTCCTATAACTAGATTTGGTCTTTTGCCTGAGTCTGTAGCTCTCTGCCTGGGTTTCTATACCATTCCCCAAGTCTACAGTTCTGAATGGTCACTGAGTCCTGGCAAAACCTTGGCTCCATCCTAAATCCCAGTTCCTGTTTCTGGCTGAGTAATGCCTACCAAAGATCTGCTTAAGGCCAATTTGCTACTGTTGTATCTGTACTGTCTGTCAGAAGCGAGCAGTAGACCTCGGTGGGTCTCATCTTACATTCTCATATCCATATTCCTGTCCTGCCCTCCAGTGATTAGTCAGATATGGTTTCCAGTTCACCTTGGTCTGACCCATTTAATACTCCAGTTATGAATTGAAATAGGGGCTGGCCAAAAAGTTCGTTCAAATTTTTCCTTGTAATCTTATGGGAAAATCTGAACAAACATTTTGGCCAACCAAATAGTTTGTTGAAAGTGATAGCTCCAAATGAGCAATCAGTAAAAATACAAGCACCTGTAGAAATAATAAGTATAGTCACATATTAACTTGTTTCAGAAATTAAGTGGCATACTTCTGACATTGTCCACTATTACTTTTGTTATCTGTCTTGAAGGTTTGGGACTTCTATTTTCCCCTAAGTAATCTAGTAGTGTCTAAATTCCTTTCTCTCTCTCTCTCTCTCTCTCTCTCTTTTTTTTTTATCAATAGGTATAGGATCAAGCCTGTGTCTGTTTATTAGTATTCTTCATCTCAAAATTGTTTCAAGCTTAAATCTTCATTGGTTGTCTCTGATTTTATTAATATACAGTTTCATGCTGATGTTGAGAACTTTTTAAATTTGAACATTGCTCTCCCATCAGATGAAGGAGACTTTGCTTACTAAGAATCCCCCTGTTGTAGACTGAATTATGTTCATCCAAGTTCTATATGTCAAATTTCTAACCTCCAATGTCACAGAATGTGACTAATTTTGGAAATAGGGCCTCTAAAGAAGTAGGTAAGGTTAATGAGGTCATAAGTTTGGGGTCTTAATCCAAATAAAATTGGTGTCCTTATAAGAAAAGGAAGAAAAACCGGGGCTATGCACTCAGAGTAAAGGCCATGTAAGTACACAGTAAGAAGACTGACATTTGCAAGCAAAGGCGAGAAGCCTCAGGAGAATGAACCCTGCTTACTCCTTGATCTTAAACTTCTACCCTCTAGAGCTATAAAAAAGTAAAATTCTATTGTTTAAGTCACTCAGTTGGTGGGCTTACATTATGGCAGCCCCAGCACACTAACATACACCCTTTTAAGTCACAACCCTTGAGTTAAGAACAAAAAGAGGTTATCTTTGACACTTTGTAATATCTTATTCTTGATAGTTGTTGTTTTCCTAGAAAACAAACCATGTGCTTCTACTATTTGTGTTAAGAATAATATATTGTAACAATCATGTTTTCGAAATTTATTTCTAATCAGAGGATAATTGTTTTACAGTGTTACGTTGGTTTCTGCCATACATCAACATGAATCAGCCCCCTCCTCTTGAACCTCCCTCCCATCTTCCACCCCAGCCCACCCCTCTAGGCTGTCACAGAGCACTGGGTTGGCACTCCCTGCATCATACAGCAAATTCCCACTGGCTATCTATTTTACAAATAGTAGTGTATATGATTCAATGCAGAGGGTGGGACAAATTGAGTAACAATCATTTTTAACCACTAGTTATACTAGAATTTTTAGAAAGTTGATCAATAGTCAGGAAACCTGGTTGTAAACTGTCCAGCCAATTAACCAGTCATGCAATCTTGTTCAGGTCTTTTCATCTTCTTGAACTTTGGTTTGTTTATCCAGATGAAGGGGATAACAAGTCTTATCTTGATCACCACAGAAAGTACTCTGAGACTCAAAAGTGAAAGAGTATGAAAGTATTTTGAAGTTGTGAATCTCTATAAAAATGTAAAGTCTTTGTTTTAGTAAAAGGTAAGGATTGCTTAACATTTATAAAGAAGCCTTTTTGTCCCCCCAAATTCACCAAGTGTTGAAGAATAACTATAAAGTAATGCACTGTATACCCAACAAAAACTGCAGGGGAGAAAAGACCTAAGAAACCCATAGTCCGGATATACTTTGGTAATTAAAAGTATCAGCTTTGGAGGAGGGGGACAGATACATTAAGAGTTTGGGATTAGCAGATACAAGCTATTATATATAAAATAGATAAACAACAAGGTCTTACTATATAGCACAGGGAAGTATATTCAATATCTTGTAATAAACTATAATGAAAAAAAATCTGAAAAAGTATATACAGCTTCCCTAGTGGCTCAGATTTTAAAGAATTTGCTTACAATGCAGGAGACCCAGTTCAATCCCTGGGTCAGGAAGATCCCCTGGAGAAGGGAATGGCTACCCACCCCAGTATTCTTGCCTGGAGAACTCCATGGACAGAGGAGCCTAGCAGGCTATAGTCCATGGGGTCCCACAGAGTCAGATAGGACTGAGCAACTAACAGTAGCAAATACTAATATACACTATCGGATTCGAAATCTGTCCTGAGTATTCAATGGAAGCACTGATGCTAAAGCTGAAGCTCCAATACTTTGGCCACCTGATGAGAAGAACTGACTAATTGGAAAAGGCTCTGATGCTGGGAAAGACTGAAGGCAGGAGGAGAAAATGGTTGGATGGCCTCACCGACTCGATGGACATGAGTTTGAGCGAGCTCCAGGAGTTGGGGATGGACAGGGAGGTGTGATGTTCTGCAGTCCATGGGGCCACAGAGTCGGACACGACTGAGCAGCTGAACTGAATTGAATATACGTTATGGAAATCACTTTGTTGTACACCAGAAACTAACACAACACTGTAAATCAACTATACTTCAATTAAAAAATAAAAATAAAAGTACCAGTTTAGGCCCAGAAAAATCTGAATTTAAGCTCTGCCAGTTCTCTCTAATGCAATTCTTTCAACCTTAGTTTCCGCATCTAGAAAAGGGGAAAAATAATATTTACCTCATAGATCATTTACCACAGTAACTGAGATAATAATGAATGTGAAGGAAGTAACAACATATTAGTAAAGCATACAGTAAACACTCAATAAATGTTGGTTATCATTATTTTGATAATATTTTTATTGCTACTAAAAGCCTAGACATTTTTTGGGAGACTATGACTGTTCTCACACTTTCTCAAACCACAACTGCACTATACCTTACCACCTTCAATCCTCACAGATAAACCTTGCAGAAAAACTGGGTGGTGGAGTTAGCTGTGTAGTCGTGTCTCACTCTTTGTGATCCCATGGACTGTAGCCCACCAGGCTTCTCTGTCCATGGGATTCTCCAGGCAAGAATAGTGGAGTGGGTTGCCATTCCCTTCTCTGAGGATCTTCCTGACCCAGGAACTGAACGCAGGTCACCTGCATTGTAGGCAGATTCCTTACTGTCTGAGCCACCAGGGAATCGTGCAGAATAACTAGAGAAATGCAAAACCTAGAAAGTGATCATAGAAAGGAAACTGGTTCAAAAAGAAAACACACACACACACACACACACACACACACACACACAAAAAAAACGTGGTTTCCATTTTCCTGAAAGAGAAGCCAAAGTCTGATGAGAGTGTCAGACCAAACTGAATGGCACAACCCACATTTGGATTCTACGTGAGTGGGGCCAGGTGGCCAGGCATAGACTGCAGGGAGTCTGACCAGATGGTCGCAGGTCAGCATTTAAGCACTGAGATTCAAACCGGTTTTAAATAAGGAAACAGCAGAACTGAGGCCGAGATGGGGAATAGGAGAACAGAGGGGGTGGTTCGCACAAAAGCATAACTGGGGTAGGACACAAAAAGTGCCTGTCTGATGGCCTGCTCTGCATGCTGATTCAAACATCCTTGTGAGTTCAAGTAATTAAGGACTAGTAGGCGTGCACAGTACTGGTGAATGAGTGTGACCTCATTCACCAGTGAATGAGTGTACTGGTGTGACCTCCAGGTCTGATGACTACAGAAGAGGCTTTTGATCAACAAGAAATCTGAAGTGTTCTGAAAGTCCCCTCAGCTATTTTTGCATGTGTACATGAATCTAAAAATTATCTTGTATATATCCAGGCAGTGTGTTGATCATACAGTGAGTGACAGGGACTGGCCTGAGGTTCTAGACTTTCCACATTTTGATCTTGGTATATGAGATCTATGCTAATTGTACCCATCACCCGTGTTACAGGTATTCTTTTCTGTTTATGTTAGGATTGCCTGCTGCTGCTACTGCTAAGTCACTTCAGACCCACCCTGTGTGACCCAATAGACAGCAGCCCACCAGGCTCCTCTGTCCCTGGGATTCTCCAGGCAAGAAGGCTGGAGTGGGTTGCCATTTGCTTCTCCAATGCATGAAAGTAAAAAGTAAAGTGAAGTCAGTCACTCAGTCATGTTCAACTCTTCAAGACTCCATGGACTGTAGCCCACCATGCTCCTCTGTCCATGGGATCCTCAAGGCAAGAATACCAGAGTGGGTTGCCATTTCCTTCTCCATAGGGTTGCCTAGGAGAGGGAATATGCTGGAAGGGAAAAGAGAGTAACATACACAGTGTTTATCATATATTGTCCTAAATGCTTTACACATGATTATCTCATTTAATGCTCCCAACATCCTTGTGAGGTAGATATTGTTTACTGTCCTTATTTTCCAGGTGTAACCTAAGGCACACAGATGTGAGAGCTGGACCAAGAAGAAGGCTGAGTGCCAAAGAACTGATGCTTTCAAATTGTGGTGCTAGAGAAGACTCTGAGTCTCCTGGACATCAAGGAGATCAAACTAATCAATCCCAAAGGAAATCAACTCTGACTATTCATTGGAAGGACTGATGCTGAAGATGAAGCTCCAGTACTTTGGCCACCTGATGCAAAGAACTGACTCACTTAAAAAGACCCTGATGCTGGGAAAGATTGAAGACAAAAGGAGAAGAGGGCAGCAGAGGATGATATGGTTAGATAGCATCATTGCTTTAATGCACATGAGTTTGAGCAAACTCCTGGAGATAGTGGAGGACAGAGGAGGCTGGCGTGCTGCAGCCCAAGGTCTCACGAAGAGTCGGACATGACTTAGTGACTGAACAAGAACAGCAATAGCCCAAGGCACAATGGGGATGAGTGACTAGTAACCAGTGAATCCAGGAGTCACAACTAGCCAGTCGATCCCCAATTTCCTGAGCACCAATACTGAGCATCTAGTAATGCTTCAAGAAGTATTTCTCCTATCAATGAGTAAATAAATATTGAGAGTTAGAAACAGTGGTAATCATGTGTGGACATGCCAGTCCTCTTAGTCAGCAAGTACAGTGGCTGTGAAGACAATGTTGCCTATTGTTCTCGTATGTGCCACTTCCTCCCCGTAGTCAGTATGTGCAGGTCATTGGTACTGATGAGGAAATAAGAATTGGATTTGCTGCCTCACAGACAATTACACTTACTACGTCCACAGCGGCACTCTTTTTCATTCCTCAAACTTGCTCTCCCTTCAGTCTTTCTGAGCTCAATGAACCTTGTTGACTTTATCTTCAAAGTATTTCCACATCTGACCACTTCTCACTACTCCCCGTGCTACCATCAGTGAGGTACTGGCTGTCCGGCTTCTGCCCTGCTCTCTTTTGAGCAGCCATTATTATTCCATTAATAACCTAAGTCAGATCATGTTATTGTGCTGTTCACCTCAATGGCCACATCTCACTATAAGTAAAACATAAGGACCTTACAAACGGCCTCCATGGCTTTCCAGGACTATCTGGCCACATCCTCTAAACGCCTAGCCCAACCATGCTCACTCAGCTCCAGCCATATTGGACTTTGCACTGCTTCTGTAACTCACGAGGAATTTTCCCCACAAAGAGCCTGTGTCTCTGCCTGAAACATTCCTTCTGCCATAACTGTATGGTTCACTTCTCACCTCTTCTATGTCTTTTCTTGTATGTCAGCTTGGTTCAGTATATCTTGACCATCCTATTTGCAATCTCACCCTCAATATTAAAAAAGAAAAAACACTAGCATGCTAATTCAAAAAGATACAAACACCCCAATGATCAAAGCAGCACTATTTATAATAGCTAAGACAAGGAAGCAACCTAAGTGTCCATGAACAAACGGATGGATAAAGAACATGTGGTACATATATACAATGGAATGTTACTCAGCCTTTAGAAAGAAGGAAGTCTTGCTATTTGCAGCAGTATGTATGGACTTGGAGGACATTTTGCTCAGTGAAATAAGTCAGAGAAAGAGAAATAGCATATGATATCGTTTATATGTCAAATCTAAAAAATATCACACACTAGTGAAAATGACATAAAAGAAGCAGACTCATGGATATAGAGAACAAACCAGTGGTTACAAGTGGTGGGGGCCAATATAAGAGGGGGGAGTGGGAGACACTAAATATTTGGTATAAGATGGGCT
>SJXQ01010720.1:30928-41359 GCA_006408695.1 Aepyceros melampus | reverse complement strand
AAATTTTTTAGAAATTAAAAATTAAATGAAAAATTAAATAAATAAAATCTAACCCTCACCCCTGCACTTCAGATCTCCTTAGCTTACTTTATTTATTTTTTCTAAAACAATTAGCTTTAGAACACATATTAAATTTGACTGATACAATCCATTTACCATATCCCTCTACTACAATGTTAACTAACTCCATAAGGGAAAGTATTTTTATCTAGTTTCTACACTGATATATCTAAAGCACCTAGAATGGAGCCAGGCATCAGTCAATTAATATACGTTTATTGAAGTAGACAGGAGATTCTCATGTGGAATATTGACGACAGCCCTCAAGTTAAAGAAAATCTATGTGGTTACACTTAAAGAAATATTTCAAGATAAGTCAATGACAAGCTGTTTAAGAAAGTAAAACTCATCCCTGAACCCCTACCTTGTTTCTAGGAAGCTAATATCAGTTCAGTACAGTTCAGCTCTGTCACTCAGTCCAGTCCGACTCTTTGCAACACCATGGACTGCAGCGTGCCAGGCCTTCCTGTCCATCACCAACTCGCAGAGTCTACTCAAACTCATGTCCATTGATTCAGTCAATGATGCCATCTAACCACCTCATCTTCCGTCATCCCCTTCTACTCCCACCTTCAATCTTTCCCAGCATCAGGATATTTTCAAATAAGTCAGTTCTTCACATCAGGTGGCCAAAGGATTGGAGTTTCAGCTTCAACATCAATCCTTCCAATGAATATTCAGGACCAATTTCTTAGGATGGACTGGTTGGATCTCCTTGCTGTCCAAGGGACTCTCAAGAGTCTTCTCCAACACCACAGTTCAAAAGCATCAATTCTTCGGCTTTCTTTATACTCCAACTCTCACATCCATACATGACTACTGGGAAAACCATAGCCTTGATTAAACAGACCTTTGTTGGCAAAGTAATATCTCTGCTTTTTAATATGCTGTCTAGGCTGGTCATAATTTTCTTTCAAAGAGTATGCGTATTTTAATTTCATGGCTGCAATCACCATCCACAGTGATTTTGTAGCCCCCAAAATAAAGTCTGACACTGTTTCCGCTGTTTCCCCATCTATTTCCTATGAAGTGACGGGACCAGATGCCATGATCTTCGTTTTCTGAATGTTGAACTTTAAGCCAACTTTTTCACTCTCCTCTTTCACTTTCTTTTTTTTAATATAAATTTATTTTAACTGGAGGTTAATTACTTTACAATATTGTATTGGTTTTATCATACATCAACATGAATCTGCCACAGGTATACACGTGTTCCCCATCCTGAACCCCCCTCAAAAACTGGAAATAGAACTGCTTTATAACCCAGCAATCCCACTGCTGGGCATACACACTGAGGAAACCAGAACTGAAAGAGACACGTGTACCCCAGTGTTCTTTTTTCACTTTCATCAAGTGGCTCTTTAGTTCTTCTTTGCTTTCTGCCATAAAGGTGGTGTCATCTGCATATCTGAGGTTATTGATATTTCTCCTGGCAATCTTGATTCCAGCTTGTGCTTCATCCAGCCCAGCATTTCTCATGGTGTCCTCTGCTTATGAGTTAAATAAGCAGGGTGAAAATATACAGCCTTCATGTACCCCTTTTTCTGTTTGGAACCAATCTGTTGTTCCATGTCCAATTCTAACTATTGCTTCCTGACCTGCATATAGGTTTCTCAAGAGGCAAGTCAGGTGGTCTGGTATTCCCATCTCTTTCAGAATTTTCCACAGTTTATTGTGGTCCACACAGTCAAAGGCTTTGGCATAGTTAATAAAGCAGAAATAGGTTTTTTTTCTCTGGAACTCTCTTGCTTTTTTGATGATCCAACGAATGTTGGCAATTTGATCTCTGGTTCCTCTGCCTTTTCTAAAACCAGCTTGAACATCTGGAAGTTCATGGTTCACATATTGTTGGAACCAGGCTTGGAGAATTTTGAGCATTATTTTACTAGTGTGTGAGTGCAATTATGCAGTAGTTTGAGCATTCTTTGGCATTGCCTTTCTTTGGGATTTGTAAGAAAACTGACCCTTTCCAGTCCTGTGGCCACTGCTGAGTTTTCCAGATTTGCTGGCAAATTGAGTGCAGCACTTTCACAGCATCATCTTTCAGGATTTGAAACAGCTCAACGGGAATTCCATCACCTCCACTAGCTTTGTTCGTAGTGATGCTTTCTAAGGCCCACTTGACTTCACATTCCAAGATGTCTGGCTCTAGATTAGTCAACACATCATCATGATTATCTGGGTCATGAAGCTCTTTTTTGTACAGTTCTTCTGTGTATTCTTGCCACCTCTTCTTAATATCTTCTGCTTCTGTTAGGTCCAGACCATTTCTGTCCTTTATCGAGCCCATCTTTGAATGAAATGTTCCCTTGGTATCTCTAATTTACTTGAAGAGATCTCTAGTCTTACCCATTTTCTTCTATTTCTTTGCATTGATCACTGAGGAAGTCCTTCTTATTTCTCCTTGCTATTCTTTGGAATCTGCATTCAAATGGGTATATCTTTCCTTTTCTCATTTGCTCTTTGCTTCTCTTCTTTTCACAGCTATTTGTAAGGCCTCCTCAGATAGCCATTTTGGTTTTTTGCATTTCTTTTCCATGGGGATGGTCTTGATCCCTGTCTCCTTTACAATGTCACAAACCTCCATCCATAGTTCATCAGGCACTCTATCAGATCTAGCCCCTTAAATCTATTTCTCACTTCCACTGTATAATTGTAAGGGATTTGATTTAGGTCATACCTGAATGGTCTAGTGGTTTTCCCCACTTTCTTCAATTTAAGTCTGAGTCTTGCAATAAGGAGTTCATGATCTGTGCCACAGTCAGCTCCCAGTCTTGTTTTTGCTGACTGTATAGAGCTTCTCCACCTTTGGCTGCAAAGAATATAATCAATCGATTTTGGTGTTGACCATCTGGTGATGTCCATGTGTAGAGTCTTCTCTTGTGTTGTTGGAAGAGGGTATTTGCTATGACCAGTGCTTTTTCTTGGCAAAACTCTATTAGCCTTTGCTCTGCTTCATTTTATACTCCAAGGCCAAATTTGCCTGTTACTCCAGGTGTTTCTTGACTTCCTACTTTTCCATTTCAGTTCCCTATAATGAAAAGCTGCTGCCACTAAGTTGCATCAGTCATGTCCGACTCTGTGCAACCTCATAGATGGCAGCCCATTAGACTCCTCTGTCCCTGGGATTCTCCAGGCAAGAACACTGGAGTGGGTTGCCATTTCCTTCTCCAATGCATGAAAGTGAAAAGTAAAAGTGAAGTCGCTCAGACTCTTAGCGACCCCATGGACTGTAGCCTACCAGGCTCCTCTGCCCATGGGATTTTCCAGGCAAGAGTACTCGAGTGGGGTGCCATTGCCTTCTCCAAATGAAAAGCTAGTATAGATATATTCTAAGTATATTCTGGTATATTGCTTTTATATTCAATAATCACAAGCAGATCCACCATCCAGAACAAAATGCAAACCAGTACACAATAAATCAACATAAAATAGTACTTATAAAAGTGTACCCTACAAATGAGCAAATGACAATGGACTGTTCCAAATGTTAGCAGAAAACTTGATATATTCATGAAAAGCAACATATTTGCTAAACTCATAAAAACATTTATTTTTTTTTTTTTGCGTCATACCATACAGGCAAGCAGGATCTTAGATCTTCAACCAGACATTGAACCAGTGCCACTTGCAGTGAAAGTGTGGAGTCTTAACCACTGAACAGCCAGGTAAGTCTTATGATAGCTCATTTCTTTTTAATTCTGAAAAATATCTCAATATCTGAGGTACCACAGTTTGTTTATCCTTTTACCTATTGAAGGATATGATCTAGTTTTTTTTTTTTTAACCAAGAATGAAAAAATAAAAAAATTTCAAAGAATGTTTTTATGCAAGTTCCCTGGCTGTGCAGTGCTTAGATTCTGTGCCTTCACTGCAGGAGGCATGGGTTCAGTACCCAGTAGGGGAACTAAGATGGTCCATGCTGCAAGGCGTGGCCAAAAAGAAAAGAGGAAATGAGATATAAAATCATGAAAAGACAAGGAAGAAAATAACACATATTGCTAAGCAAAAGAAGTCAGTCTGTAAAGGCTACACTCCGTATGACTGCAACTCTATGACATTCTGGAAAAGACAAAACTACAGAGACAGTAAAAAGACCAGTGGTTGCCAGGGATTAAGGGAAAGTGATGAATAGAAGGAGCACAGAGGATTTTTAGGGAGGTGAAAGCACTCCTTGTGTACTACAACAGTGCATACATACCATTGTACATTTGTCCAAACCCATAGAATGCACAACACCAAGAGTGAACCCTAAAGTAAACTTGGACTTCGGGTGATAATGCCATGTCAATGTAGGTTCATCAGTTATAGCAAATGTGGGGGCTGTTGATAACAGGGGAAGTTGTGCATGTGTAGGGGCAGGAAGTATATGGGAAATATCTGTACTTTCCCTCAATTTTGCTATGAACCTAAACCTGCACTAAAAAAATTAAAGTCTGATTTTTTTTTATAAAAAAAGGACAGCTAAAAGGAATAACATGTTGCAAACATTTCCATTTGCAATCAGTTAAAGAATACCATTATTACAGAAGCAGTATATATGCATTGTAGAAAATTAGAAAATGCAAGTTAGCAAAACCTTTAATTGATGCTTTTGAACTGTGGTGTTGGAGAAGACTCTTGAGAGTCCCTTGGACTGCAAGGAGATCCAACCAGTCCATTCTGAAGGATATCAACCCTGGGATTTCTTTGGAAGGAATGATACTAAAACTGAAGCTCCAGTACCTTGGCCACCTCATGTGAAGAGTTGACTCATTGGAAAAGACCCTGATGCTGGGAGGGATTGGGGGCAGGAGGAGAAGGGGACGACCGAGGATGAGATGGCTGGATGGCATCACGGACTCAATGGACGTGAGTCTGAGTGAACTCCGGGAGTTGTGATGGACAGGGAGGCCTGGCGTGCTGCGATTCATGGGGTCGCAAAGAGTTGGACACGACTGCGCGACTGAACTGAACTGAACTGAAAATCTTTAAGACTAAGTCTTCACATTGCCACCTCCAGAGATCCTGATCTGTGGTATATCTAGTGATATGCATCTTAACTTCCTTTAAGCATGCATACAGACAATATATGAGCTTATATATTTTTGACCAAACAACATCACACTTGCTTTTCATAAGTCAGTGATCTTCATCCTTCTATTTCAGTAAGATTTCATCTCATCTAATATCCAAACTACACTGAAATTTCCTTCAAGGGAAAGAAAAATGACATTTCTTGTTAGTTTGTCAAGAACAGTATCCAATTCACGAGAATATATTGAAAAATCACTTTTAAAGTAATAGTAACTCAAACTTCTTTAATCATATTATTTTATGAGAGAAATGCAAATCAAACCTTCAATCAGATATCACCTCATACCAGTCAGAATGGCCATCATTAAAAAGTCTACAAATAAATGTTGGAGACAGTGTGGAGAAAAGGGTATTCTACACTGTCAGTGGGAATGTATGGAGAGCAGTATAAAGGTTCCTTAAAAAACTAAAACTAGAGCTACCATATGACCTAGCAATCCCATTCCTTGGCATGCATTTAGAGAACACTCAAATTCAAAAAGACATAAGCACCCCAATGCTCATTGCAGCACTATTTACAATAGCCAAGACATGGAAGCAACCTAACTGTCCATTAAGAGATGAATGGATAAACAAGATGTGGCGGATAGAGATGTAGCTATAGATGATGGACTACTACTCAGTCATTAAAAAGAATGAAATAATATCATTCGCAGCCACATGAATAGACCTAGAAATTATGATGCTAAATGAAGTAAGTCAGACAAAGACAACCATATGACATCACTTCTATGTGGAATCTAAAATACAACACAAATGAAGTTACATATAAAGCAAATAGACTCACAGACATAGAAAACAAACTTATGGTTACCAAATGGGAAGACAGGGTAGGGTGATAAGTTAGGACCTTGGAATTAACATCCACATACTATTATATATATAATAGATACATAACGAAGTCCTACTGCATATTCAATATCTTGTGAAAACGTATAACAGAAAAGAATCTGGAAAAGAAACCTCTTAATAGTTTTAATTGTTTTCAGATAACTTTCTTGGACTGTCCAGAAAGATAATCATATCACTTGTAACTAATTACTATTTTGTCTTTGCAATATTTAAATCTCTTAGTGTTTTTATTTATCATATGACATCTTTCTAGAACTTCCAAGACAGTATTGAATAAAAATGATAATTCTCAAAAAAGGAATAGATAGTGCTTTTCTGTATACCTATAACTAACACAACATTGTAAATCAACTATACTTCAATTGTTTAAAAAAGGAAAAAAAAATCCAAATGTGGAAATACTCTCTTATCTGAAAATATTTACTTTTACAGCATTTGTCTGCATGTGACTTAAACTTTGTTCAATATAAATTCATCAATGATTTGTTGAATAAAATTATAAAATATGTACTAAAATGCATAAGATAACCAAATTTTAAAATGAAAGAAAACATTTAATTATAAGGGAAGCTTTTACATCATTGGAACTGGTCAAAATATACACAGTAACTTTGGACAACTCATTTTGGTTGAATTGTTATTAATGTGGTCATTATCTGAAACTGATTTTTTTTAATTGCCTTTTCTCTTTCTACTACATAATGAACTACTCATGGGGCATCCCTGGTGGCTCTGGGGTAAAGAATCCACCTTCCAGTGTAGGAGACACAGGATATGTGGGTTTGATCCCTGGGTTGGGACTATCCCCTGGAGGAGGGCAGAGCAATCCACTACAGGGTTCTTGCCTGGACAATCCCATGGACAGAGAAGCCTGGTGGGCTATAGTCCATAGAGTAGCAAAGAGTTGAAGTGACTGAGCATGCATTCATACTCAAACTGCTCATATTCTGTGGCATTTTATCAAGTTTTTTCAGTCAACAAAATGAATCAATTTGTTACTGTTAGTGATGGCAAAGGTTATGTGATAAAATGACAAATCCTAGAACTGATGAAAAATTTGATGGAAAATATAAATCATTTTTATTCAATAACTCTTTATCATCAGTATCCTTTAAATTTAAACATATATTTTCCTTAAAAATAATTAATGGTAGACTTACCATGGTGATTTTCTGAATGAATCTTTTTCTGAATATATAATACAAGTACAAATCATTTATAAAATTTAAAAAATCCATCCATCTGTACAAGCTCTAATGTGTCCTGTATGTTTGAGATTTGAGCATATGTGAATAAAATTGAAAACTCTTATTTGCTATGTTGCTTTTAAAAATTCTGCAAGTATGGTTTCGACATCATTGTCAAATTCAAAACTTATTCCCAAAGATAAAACTAATATGTGGTTAAAAAAGCAAACAACTATTATGTGGTAAGTTTTTTAAAGTGTTATTTACTGAGAAAAAGTCTGGTAATTTCTTATAAAACTAAAAATGTAACTACCACACAATCCAGCAATCATACCCCTTGGCATTTTTCCCACAGTAAGTTTGTAAAAACTATTTTTACACAATAAAACTATACACAAATGTTCATAGCTTAATTCATAATCATCAAATGTGGAAACCACCCAAATGTTTTCCACTGGGTGACTGTATAAACAAACTTTGCTTCCTCCATACAATACTATTAGCAATAAAAAGGAACAAACTATTGTTACGCAAAACAGCCTGAATGAGGGACTTCCCTGTTGGTCCAGTAATTAAGATTTCATGCTTCCACTGCAGGGGGCACAGGTTTGATCCCTGGTCAGGGAGCTAAGGGGCTCCCCAGGTGGCACTAGTGGTAAAGAACATGCCTGTCAATGCAGGAGGCAGAAGAGAAGCAGGTTTGATTCCTGAGTTGGGAAGATCCCCTGGAGGAGGGCATGGCAACCCACTCCACTATTCTTAGCAAGAGAATCGCATGGACAGAATAGCCTGGCAGGTTATGGTCCATAGTGTTGCAGAGAGTCAGACTGAGTGAAGTGACTTAGCATGCATGCTCACACAGGGAACCAAGATCTCACATGCCTTGTGGTATGGCCAGGAAAAAAAAAAAAAAAACACCAACCTAAATGAATCTCCAAAAATCATATTGAGTGAAAGTTGTTAATCCAAAAATGCTGTGTGTTATAGGATTTCTTTTATATAATATTCTTGAAAAAGCAAAATTATAGAGATGATCTAAAAGTAGGTTAATCATTGACAGGATTTAGGGACAGGGCACAGTATGGGGAAAGTAAGAATTGTTACAAACAAGAAAGTTCCATGTGACATTGGAACTGTTTGTATCTTGTCTGTGATAGTGGATACAGGAACCTATCCACGGATACAACTGTGAGAATATAAATATAACTAATACAAATAAGTTAAAGTGAAACTTGGGAAATTTGAATAATATCAGTGGATGTTATCATGCCAAAATCCTGATTGTGATATTTTACTATAATTTTACAAGATGTTACTATTTGAGGAAATTGAGTAAAGTATACATGAGCTCTCTCTGTATTACTTCTTAAAACCCCATGTGAATTTACAATTATCTCAAAATATTCACAATTGGATATTTACAACAAACTTTTACCCCAAAACTAAAAAATTTCATTTATTGTCTCATGCTGTTTTTGATCAGTTGCCCAGTTGTGTCTGACTCTTTGTGACCCCATGGACTACAGCACACCAGGCCTCTCTGTCCCTCACCATCTCCTGAAGTTTGCCCAAGTTCATTTCCATTGCATTGGTGATACCATCCAGGCATCTCATCCTCTGATGCCCTCTTCTCCTTCTGCCCTCAATCTTTTCCAGCATCAGGGACTTTTCCAGTGAGTCAACTTTTCACATCAGATGACCAAAATACTGGAGTTTCAGGTTCAGCATCAGTCCTTCCAATGAGTATTCAAGGTTGACTTCCCTTAAGATTGAATGGTTTGATCTACTTGCTGTCCAAGGAATTCTCAGGAGTCTTCTCTAGCACCATAGTTTGAAGGCATCAACTCTTTGCACTCTGCCTTCTTCACAATCCAGCTCTCACAACTCTACATACCCACTGGGAAGAGCATAGCCATGACTATACAGACCTTCATCAGCAAAGTGATGTCTCTGCTTTTCAACCTACTATCTAGGTTGTCATAGCATTCCTGCCAAGAATCAAACGTCTTCTGATTTCATGGCAGCAGTCACCATCTGCAGTGATTTTAGAGCTCAAGAAGAGGAAATCTGTTACTACTTCCACCTGTTCCCCTTCTATTTGCCATGACGTCATGGGGCTGGATGCTATGATCTTTGTTTTTTTAATTTTTAGTTTTGAGCTGGCTCCTTCTTCACCTTCATCAAGAGGCTCTTTAGTTCCTCTTCACTTTCCGCCATTAGAAGGGTATCATCCACATATCTGAGGTTGTTGATGTTTCTCCCGCCTATCTTGATTCCAGCCCAGCACGTCTCATGAAGTCTTCAGCATACAGATTAAATAAACAGGGTGACAGCAGACAGCACTGTCATACATATTTCTCAGTCTTGAACCAGTAAGTTGTTCCATACAAGGTTCTAACATGTTCTAACTCATGAGTTTGCTTTAAACAAGCTTTCTGGGGAGAGTCTAGAGGCTCTGTTACATTCTGTATGAATAACTATATTCATTCCCTGATTCGCAAAGTATATCAGTTCAGTTCAGTGGCTCAGTCATGTCCGACTCTTTGTGATCCCGTGGACTGCAGCATGCCATGCTTCCCCATCCATCACCAACTCCCAGAACTTGTTCAGATTCATGTCCGTTGAGTTGGTGATGCCATCCAACCATCTCACCCTCTGTTATCCCCTTCTCGTCCTGCCTTCAATCTTTCCCAGCATCAGGGTCTTTTCCAGTGAGTCAGTTCTTCTCATCAGGTGGCCAAAATGTTGGAGCTTCAGCATCAGTACTTCCAATGAATATTCAGAATTGAGTTCCTTTAAGATTGACTCAAGGCAAGAATACTGAAGTGGCTTGCCATTCCCTTCTCCAGTGGACCAGATTCTGTCAGACCTCTCCACCATGACCCTCCCATCTTGGGTTGCCCCACAGGCATGGCTTGGTTTCATTGAGTTAGACAAGGGTGTGGCCCTAGTGTGATTAGATTGACTAGTTTTCTGTGAGTATGGTTCAGTGTGTCTGCCCTCTGATTCCCTCTTGCAACACCTACCATCTTACTTGAGTTTCTCTTACCTTGGGCGTGGGGTATCTCTTCACGGCTGCTCCAGCAAAACACAGCCACTGCACCTTACCTTGGACGAGGGCTATCTCCTTACCGCCATCGTTCCTGACCTTCAATGTAGGATAGCTCCTCTAGGCCCTCCTGTGCCTGCCCAGCCACCACTCCTCAGGTTGCTCCTCCTGGCCGCCGGCCCTGGCCTCGGGTGTGGGTGGCTCCTC
>SJXQ01010720.1:10812-30677 GCA_006408695.1 Aepyceros melampus | reverse complement strand
GCAGGCCTGCCGGTAAGTAAAGTAAGTAAGTCAAGTCACTTAGTCGTGTCCGATTCTTTGTGACCCCATGGACTGCAGCCCACCAGGCTCCTCAGTCCATGAGATTCTCCAAGCAAGAATACTGGAGTCGGTTGCCATTTCCTTCTCCAGGGGATCTTCCCGACCCAGTGATCGAACCCGGGTCTCCAGCATTGAAGGCAGACGCTTTAACCTCTGAGCCACCAGGGAAGTAGGGAGAGGGAAAGCAGAGGAAGCAGGCCGAGAGCCCGCCTGCAGCCCAAGGAGATCCAACCACTCCATTCTGAAGGAGATCAACCCTGGGATTTCCTTGGAAGGAATGATGCTAAAACTGAAACTCCAGTACTTTGGCCACCTCATGTGAAGAGTTGACTCATTGGAAAGACCCTGATGCTGGGAGGAATTGGGGGCAGGAGGAGAAGGGGACGACCGAGGATGAGATGGCTGGATGGCATCACGGACTCAATGGACATGAGTCTGAGTGAACTCCGGGAGTTGGTGATGGACAGGGAGGCCTGGCGTGCTGCGATTCATGGGGTCGCAGAGTCGGACACGACTGAGCGACTGAACGGAACGGAAGATTGACTCATTTGATCTCTTTGCTGTCCAAGGGACTCTCAAGAGTCTTTTCCAACACCACAGTTCAAAAGTATCAATTCTTTGGTGCTCAGCTTTCTTTATAGCCCAACTCTCACATCCATACATGACTACTGGAAAAACCATAGCCTTGACTAGACAGACCTTTGTCAGTAAAGTAATGTCTCTGCTTTGTGTATTGTGTCTAGGTTTGTCATAGCTTTTCTTCCAAGGAGCAAATGTCTTTTAATTTCGTGGCTGCAGTCACCATCTGCAGTGATTTTGGAGCCCCAAAAAATAAAGTATGCCACTGTTTCCATTCTTTCCCCAACTATTTGCCATGAAGTGATGGGACCAGATGCCAAGATCTTAGTTTTCTGAATGCTGAGTTTTAAGCCAACTTTTTCACTCTCCTCTTTCATTTTCATCAAGAGGCTCTTTAGTTCTTCTTCACTTTCTGCCATAATGGTGGTGTCATCTTCATATCTGAGGTTATTGATATTTCTCCCAGCAATCTTGATTCCTGCTTGTGTTTCATCCAGCCCAGAATTTGCATGATGTACTCTGCATATAAGTTAAATAAGCAGGGTGACAACATACACCCTTGACGTACTCCTTTACGATTTGGTCTGTTGTTCCATGTCTACTTCTGACTGTTGCTTCTTGACCTGTATACAGATTTCTCAAGAGGCAGGTCAGGTGGTATGGTATTCCCATCTCTTTCAGAATTTTCCACAGTTTATTGTGATCCACACAGTCAAAGGCTTTGGCATAGTCAATAAAGCAGAAATAGGTGTTTTTCTGGAACTTTTTCGCTTTTTCTATGATCCAACCAATGTTGGCAATTTGATCTCTGGTTCCTCTGCCTCAAAGTATATATAAAACTGGTAATTTTTTTGTTTTACTTTTTATTTTTTAAATTTATGTATTTTTAATTGGAGGATAGTTGCTGTACAGTATTGTGTTCATTTCTGCCATACATCAATATCAATCAGCCATAAGATACATTTGTCCACTCCCTCTTGAACCTCCGTCTCACCTCCCACCCCGTCTGACCCCTTTAGATAGTCTCGGAGCACCACATTTGAGCTCCCTGTATCATACAGCAATGGAAATAATTTTTTTAAATGATGAATAAAGCCAGCCTTGACTTTATTTTTTATCTTCTGTTGAGATATTAAGAAAAAGAATGTTACTGAGCTATACATTCTTTGAAACACAATTATTCAGCTTACTATTTTCATATGAATATCACTTAAGTAGTCAGAGCTGGACCCACTTAGGGCTTGTGAACCAAGGGGAAACCATAGTAGAGGTAATTGGCCTCAATTGATGTTGATGGAAGGAGAAATAAAATAGCACCCTCCTCTGGATGATCATGTAAGGGTGAAGGAATGAGCAAAGAACATTCTAGGAAAAGAAGAGTTCAGGTAGACATGTCAAGAGGATCACTGGGCAGCCCCACTTCCTGACCTTTACTTCTTCTGGAAAGTTGTCTCCTAAAACCATTACAGAACATATCCAGCTTAGATCTGTTCTCCTCCAACCAGTCATGTTTAGATCTACTTCCAAATCTTTACTTTGCCAGCTGCTGCCAAGTCACTTCAGTCGTGTCCAACTCTGTGCAACCCCATAGACGGCAGCCACCAGTCTCCCCGTCCCTGGGGTTCTCCAGGCAAGAACACTGGAGTGGGTTGCCGTTTTCTTCTCCAATGCATGAAACTGAAAAGTGAAAGTGAAGTTGTTCAGTCGTGTCTGACCTTCAGCGATCCCATGGACTACAGCCTTCCAGGCTCCTCTGTCCATGGGATTTTCCAGGCAAGAGTACTGGAGTGGGGTGCCACTTTGCCCAGAGTTTCTATTCTCATTCCCATTGCCTCAAGCCTCATAGAAACCTGAAGTGGAGACAGATTATCTCTTCCAGAAAGTTCTATGCTCATACTCTCATTTCATCAGAAATACCCAGGAAAACAAGCTTAGCTCATATCTCTTTCAACCAACAATACTGCAAACTATTCCCACACATTAACTTTTCTCAGAATATTCTGTTCTCTTCCCAATTCCAATACAAAAACCTCCTGTGAAGTCAGCTATTTAATTCATCATTATCTAATCACTTTCTGAGCTGACCCAATGACCTTTACTTCTTCCAAGTAGCTTTGTCTTTATCCCTTCATCCTCACAGAAGTCTCACAGGGTGGAACTTAGTTGATTCAACCAATCACATTCTGTCTCCACTTCCTGATCTTTCCATTTTCAGGAAACATCTGTCCTCATACCCTTACTCTTTCAGAAACACCAGGGGTAGCAGCTTTAGTTTAGTTCTTATTCAAATAATCATATTTGGATCTGTTCCCAGGCCTTTACTTCTTCCAAAAAGATCTGTTTTTACCACTCCCTCACAAATTCACCCTTTAAAAAAAACCCTAGAGGAGGGATTTTAGTTCATTTCTCCTTCAACCAACCCCTTGACTATGCCTCCTGACCTCAATTTGTTCCAAAAGTTTCTGTTATCATAACTTCATGATATCAGCAACCCCCAGTGGAAGGAGTTTTCATTCAATTCTCCACTAATCATGTTCTGACCCCCTTTTGTACTTTCATTTTCCTTAGAATGTTCCATACTCATTCTCTCCACCCTGGAAGTTTCTGTGAGAATGGCTGGTGAAGATACAACAGTCTAGGAAAATTACTCAAAGGAGAATTGAAATAAGTTTCCACTTCTTGGAATTTCTTTGAATATATCTGGAGTAGGCAGGGATTGAAATAGAACTTTCTGGAAGGAGTAAGGTCAGAGAAAGTTTCAGAACATAACTGAATGAGGTAGGAATGAAAAAGTCCCCATTCATGGAGTTTCTTTTAGATGGTTACATGAGGACTGAACATTGTCAGAGAAGTACAGATGAGAGGGCAGAACATGATTGATTGAGGGAGAACTGAACTAAGCTTTCTTTTAACCAGGGTTTTTTTGATATAGTGATGGTATGAGGATGAAACTTCATGATGTCAGAATGTGACTGATGAAAGAAGTACTGAACTATGTTTCCTTCCATGAGATTTCTGAGAGGGACTATATTGGAGTGAAGAGTAAGCAGAGAACTTTCTGGAAGAAAGACTGGTTCAGAATATGACTTGAGAAAAAATTTAAGAAGCCCACACCCCTGAGTATTTTTATGAGTATAGATTTGAGAACTTGAGAACAGAACATTCTGGGGAAACTGATTGTCTTGGAGCAGATCTGAACATATTTGGTTGAAGGAAAGTGAAACTAAGCACCTTCCTCTAGATGTTCCTGATGTACTGCCATGCGAGCACAGAACTTCCTCGAAAAAGGAAATGCCAGGAGGTTGGTCAGAATGGGATTAGTTGAAAGACAACTGAATTAAGTACCCTCCCCTGGGAGTTGTGTTAGGGTTTTTGTGTCTATGTGTATAGAGGGGGGAGGAACGTGTGTAATGACAGAACTCTCTTGAGGAAATAAAATCAGGGATGGGCTTAATACACGACTGGATAAGAAAGAACTGAGTAAATCCATTCTTTGGGGGTGTTCTATGAGGGTTAAGGGATAAGAACTCAACTTTCTTGAAAAGAGTTATGTAATAAAAGACAGAGCCAATCAGAGACTGCCATTACAAGAGGACAAACTTATTATTATATATGATGAAAGTAAAAGTGAAAATGAAGTCGTCAGTCGTGTCCGACTCTTTGCAACCCTGTGGACTGTAGCCCACCAGGCTCCTCTGTCCATGGGATTCTCCAGGCAAGAATACTGGAGTGGGTTGCCATTTCCTTCTCCAGGGGATCTTCCCGTCCCAGGGATCGAACCCAGGTCTCCCACATTGCGGGCAGACGCTTTAACCTCTGAGCCACCAGGGAAACCCTCATTATATATGATAATAAGCTTCAAAGTTATACAGAGATTGGAGGACCAATTTCTTTTATCATGTGAATTTTATTGATCTCTTATTTAAAAGCTGGCTCTCTTCGTTGATTTCTGATTTTAAACAGCTTTATGGGACCAGTTTCAATGTACTTTCTTGCTCTCCTTCTGCATCTCCTTTTGTCTTAATAGTTTTAAAATATGCACTATGTATATTAAGCCTCCAGAATAAAGTATGTGGGATTGAGACGCTTCTTAAACTTGACAGACAAGTGGTTTACAGGGACCGTGTCCAAGAAAGTGTTCTTGTAGAGATGGAAACAGAAGTAGGGCAGTAGGAAAAAAAAAATGAGCAGGTAGCTAGGTTTATGAGAAGGGTTCAGTTTGGCTTTAGACAATAAACTGTCAAAACACAAAACTCAGAATCAAAACTACTACAAGGTATCACCTCACACTGCTCAGAATGCTGCTGCTGCTGCTAAGTCACTTCAGTCGTGTCCAACTCTGAGTGACCCCATAGACGGCAGCCCACCAGGCTCCCCGTCCCCGGGATTCTCCAGGCAAGAACACTGGGGTGGGTTGCCATTTCCTTCTCCAATGCAGGAAAGTGAAAAGTGAAAGTGAAGTCGCTCAGTCATGTCCGACTCTTAGCGACCCCAGGGACAGCAGCCTACCATGCTCCTCCGCCCATGGGATTTTCCAGGCAAGAGTACTGGAGTGGGTTGCCATTGAATGGCCATCATTAAAAAGTCTACAAATAATAAGTGTTGAAAAGGGTGTAGAGGAAAGGGAACTCTCCTACACTGTTGGTGGGAATGTAAATTGGTGCGCTACTATGGACAACAGTATGGAAGTTCCTTAAAAATCTAAAAATAGAGCTACGATATGATTCATCAATCCCACTCCTGGGCATATATTGGAGAAAACTCTAGTTCAGAAAGATAAATGCACCCCAATGTTCATAGAAGCATTATTTACACTAGCCAAGACATGGAAGCAACATAAATGTCATTGAGAGATGACTGGGTACAGAAGATGTGGTACATACATAAACTGGCATACTTCTCACCCATGAAAACAGAATGAAATAATGTCATTAGCAGCAACACGAATGGACCTAGAGAAATACTAAGTGAGGTGAAAGACAAACACCATATGCTCTCACTTATTACAATGTGATACAAATGAACTTACAGAACAGAAATATACTCACAGACTAGGAAATGAACTTATAGTTACCAAAGGGGAAAGGAAGGGAAGGATAAGTTAGGAGTTTGGAATTAGCAGACACACACAACCAAATAAATAAGTGGGTAGCCATTCCCTTCTCCAGGGCATCTTCCAAACCCAGGGATTGAATCCAGGTCTCCTGCATTGCAGGTGGATTCTTCACCACCTAAGCCACCAGGGAAGCCCCTACTGTATAGGACAAGGAACTATATTCAATGCAATAGCCTCGTAATAGCCTATAATAACTATATTCAATGTAATAACCTTGTAATAGCCTATAATTTAAAAGAATATGAATATATATATATATATATATTTTTTTTTAAGAAATACAAACACACCAAAAAAAAAAGTTTAGGGGAAAGTTGAGGCTCCAGATGAACATCAAGATTAGTACCACTGATATTTGATTCTGGGTGTGGTCTGTTTCATACAAATAAATATATATCTGAAGTATGACAAAAAAAGTGTTAGCATTAAAATTAATTCCTATAATATTGGATCCTGGAAGAATTAAGCATGATCTGAACCATAAAAGAAAGTCTTACCTGAAAGCAAACAGTGAAAATCAAAACCACCAAAATTATTCCAGTGTTAGTGGCTTCTGGATGAGTTAATCTTGGGTTATAAATAAATAAACACCTCTCTGAAGAAGGAGAAGAAAAATATTCACCTCCAAAATTATATCCAAAGATTCTGGCTTCATGCCTAGTTGTGTTGCATAATCTATGTAAGTAAGTTTTCCTGAAACAAGATGGGGGACATACGTATATCACAATTAAGATTAATTTCAGTGGAGTGTGAGAGTCTCCTCACAGACAAGTACAGATGACAATCCAGATGTTTATTGAAAAGATGATGTGACCACAACCCATGCTGGTTTCTGTCCTAAAGTGCCATTGTGGTGAAGAAAAATGCATAGGAGTGTGAGAGTCTCCTACTGTGAAGAAAATACCAGGGCACGAGAGAAGCAAGTTATAATAGACATATGTGGTACAAGTATGATCGCAAAGTGGGCAGGAAACTAGAGCACAGTGACCAACAAACCAGTTATTCTGGGCTGTGGTGAAAAATAGAGTGGGCCTTTAAAGTGGATAGGAAATTCCAAACCTAGTGGCTAGCAATCAACAAATCTGTCAGGAGATAGGATACTTGAAGTATAAGAGAAAGCAAGTTCACTGTCTTAGTGGAAAGGAAAGTGAACAACTGTGTAGCCAGGGAATCAATATCATGGACAAGTAACCAGAAAACTCACAGTGGAAAGGAACTAGGACAGCTAGGAGAGGGAAGAGAATTACAGGTAGTCAGAAATTATTGAACAAGTTTTGAAGTGAATGGATATACATGCAGAAAGTGGCTAACTAACCATGATCAGGGTTAGTTAGAGGCAGAGATCTTGAAGACCGGACTAGTTACCTTTCCAGAGAAGTTTGTGGAACCCTACCCCTTGCTCCCACTCCCAGGTAAAAGCAGTAACAGAAGGATTGGAAATTGAGGACTTTCCACAAATGGACAAGACATCAAAATATAAGATGAATTTGTTATGATTTTAGTGAGTAAATTTGGAGAGAATTAGAAGTTGCATCTCATTGTTCACAGCAGTTTGCTCCCATGAGCTGGTTGTTGCAATGCACTAAAGGAAAAAATCAGAGTAGGCTCAGTCTTGCCATTCTCTAGATTTTCTCAGGGTGGTATGTAGATGGAGTTTGAATATTAATAATGCAAACTAACAGGAAGAATTTTCAATCCAGAGAAAATTTTTCCTTCTAGAAGCATTTTTGTATTCAGTAATTTTCTAGAAATGACACTGCTAAGCATATAGAGTGTAAATATTGTTTCCTAAGGTGTCTTGTTGTCAACAAAGGTCCGTCTAGTCAAGGCTATGGTTTTTCCAGTGGTCATGTATGGATGTGAGAGTTGGACTGTGAAGAAGGCTGAGGGCCGAAGAATTGATGCTTTTGAACTGTGGTGTTGGAGAAGACTCTTGAGAGTCCCTTGAACTGCAAGGAGATCCAACCAGTCCATCCTATAGGAGATCAGTCCTGGGTGTTCATTGGAAGGACTGATGCTGAAGCTGAAACTCCAATACTTGGGCCACCTGATGTGAAGAGCTGACTCATTTGAAAAGACCCTGATGCTGGGAAAGATTGAGGGCAGGAGAAGAAGGGGATGACAGAGGATGCAATGGCTGGATGGCATCACTGACTTGATGGACACGAGTCTGAGTGAACTCCAGGAGTTGGTGATGCACAGGGAGGCCTGGCGTGCTGCGATTCATGGGGTCACAAAGAGCTGGACACGACTGAGTGACTGAACTGAGCTGAACTGAAGGTGTCTTATTAAGACCATGGTAAAATCTGACCCTGAAATTTAACTGAAAGTGAATTCTAGTTTAACACACTCTTAGTTGAGCATTTCATTATATAGCAAGTCAATGATTTTCCAGCTCTTTAGACAGCAATTTCTGGTTGTGTCTACATACGTGTGCCAGAAGAACATCTCACAAACAGTAGACTCTTGGAATAGCAGTGATAGTATATATAGTTGAAATTTATATTTTAAAGAATTTCTTAAAGTCCTACTTTATCTTAACCTTTATCTTTAGAGCACTTTTAAACTACAGTTAACTCTTTGTGAAGAGCATTCAAGCTTTACCTTCTAACTCACCAGGAGAGAGTGCTACTCAAAGTCAATTTATTAAAGACTCAGAGATATGAAGCTTGAATAACATGAAACTATGGCTCTCATCCTCAGAGGGAACAGGATCAAAGTTTTAGGTGATGCACTTAAGGACACACTAAAGAAAATGAGCAAAACTGAGACTAACCCAAATCTCATTTTTAGGTCAATTATTTTTCTGTTATCCATATGGACTGACCTTTACAGGACAGCTATAAATTTACAAACTTAAACTTTAGAAGATATTAAGAGTTTTCTGGAAAGCACTGTTGCTTTCATTAGCTTTGGTATACCATAGTCATGGATGCTAATTGGTTTAAGGGCAAAATTGGAAACTTAAATTTTAGCAAGATATTAGGCATTTTCTGGATAAAGGTGAAGGATTTTGTTGACTTTGCTCTCTTGTAAGCAATGGGGTACTGGAAGTATTTGGCTGAGTCTTTGTGTTTGCTGTTTTCTTCATGGATACTCTGCTGCTAATGGCCGAGAGCATTTTTGGAATGAAAATAAATGTATAGACTATTCTCCAAAGTGATCTAGTGAGAAAGGGGATGGGATAGGTGGATAAATAAAACACGATTGGCCACGTGTTGATAATCATTGAAGCTGCATGATCAGTACATGGAGATCCATTATACTATTATATATACTTCTGCATATACCTGATATTTTCTATTATCAAAAATTTTAAACATTATTATTTATGCTATAAAAGACAAGCATTATGGGTAATAGGAGCTAGCTAGTAATAATGAAGCTAAGGGCAAGGGATAGCTCTGGGAGATTTTAGTTTCTTCTATATCATCTTTCTTCCATTTTAATATGAATATATATGAATATTGAACATTTAAAAACTATTTATTTGAGTATAGTTGATTTACACAATTGTGTAAGTTTCGGGTGCACAGAAAAGTGAATCAGTTATACATATACATATATCCACTCTTTTTTAGATTCTTTCACCATATAGGTCATTACAGAGTATTGAGTTTCCTGTGCTATATAGTAGTCTTTATTAGTTATCTGTTTTGTACATAACTGTGTATATGTCAATCACAATCTCCCAAATTATCCCTCCCCCTCTTCCCCCCGGTAACCATGTATCTTTTCTATATCTGTGACTCTATTTCTGCTTTGTAAATAAGTAAATTTGTACCCCCCCCTTTTTTTTAGATTCCATGTAGAAGTGATATCATATCATATTTGTCTTTCTCTCTGTCTGACTTATTTCACTCAGTATGACAATGTCTAGGTCCATCTATGTTGCTGCAAATAGCATTATTTCATAATTGAATTTATTTTTGGTGACCTAATTCATGCCAAAGAATGTTCAAATGTACTCACACACTAGTAAAGTAATGCTCAAAATTCTCCAAGCTAGGCTTCAGCAATACGTGAACCATGAACTTCCATATGTTGAAGCTGGTTTTACAAAAGGCAGAGGAACTAGAGATCAAATTTCCAACATCCGCTGGATCATGGAAAAAGCAAGAGAATTCCAGAAAAACATCTATTTCTGCTTTATGGACTATGCCAAAGCCTTTGTGTGGATCACAATAAACTGTGGAAGATTCTGAAAGAGATGGGAATACTAGACCACCTGACCTGCCTCTTGAGAAATCTGTATGCAGGTCAGGAAGCAACAGTTAGAACTGGACATGGAACAACAGACTGGTTCCAAATAGGAAAAGAAGTACGTCAAGCCTGTATATTGTCACCCTGCTTATTTAACTTCTATGCAGAGTGCATCATGAGAAACGCAGGGCTTGATGAAGCACAAGCTGGAATGAAGATTGTGAGGAGAAATATCAATAACCTCCGATATGCAGATGACACCACCCTTATGGCAGAAAGGGAAGAGGAACTAAAAAGCCTCTTGATGAAAGTGAAAGAGGGGAGTGAAAAAGTTGGCTTAAAGCTCAATATTCAGAAAATGAAGATCATGGCATCTGGCCCTATCACTTCATGGAAAATAGATGGGGAAACAGTGGAAACAGTGTCAGACTTTATTTTTTTGGGCTCCAAAATCATGCAGGTGACTGGAGCCATGAAATTAAAAGATGCTTACTCCTTGGAAGAAAAGTTCTGACCAACTCAGATAGTATATTCAAAAGCAGAGACATTACTTTGCTGACTAAGGTCCATCTAGTCAAGGCTATGGTTTTTCCTGTGGTCATGTATGGATGTGAGAGTTGGACTCTCGTGAGGAAGGCTGAGCACCGAAGAACTGATGCTTTTGAACTGTGGTGTTGGAGAAGACTCTTGAGGGTCCCTTGGACTGCAAGGAGATCCAACCAGTCCATTCTGAAGGAGATCAGCCTTGGGTGTTCTTTGGAAGGAATGATGCTAAAGCTGAAACTCCAGTACTTTGGCCACCTCATGCGAAGAGTTGACTCATTGGAAAAGACTCTGATGCTGGGAGGGATTGGGGGCAGGAGGAGAAGGGGATGACCGAGGATGAGATGGCTGGATGGCATCACTGACTCGATAGGCGTGAGTCTGAGTGAACTCCGGGAGTTGGTGATGGACAGGGAGGCCTGGTGTGCTGCGATTCGTGGGGTCGCAAAGAGTTGGACATGACTGTGATGCAACTGAACTGAACTGAATCTTATATGAGATTGAAGAAATAGTGAAAAATATAAAAGGCACCTTTCTGATCTGAGTTAAAGTAAGAGGATTTGCAGATTTTATATACAAATGCTCTTTTTCACCCTAGGTTGATTTATCTAATAAAATAAAATTTACTGCTATATTTATTTCATAATTTTGATTACAAGAGAAGAAACCACATTTATAAAAGAAATAATGGAAATGATAAGACTTGTAGTGGGCAAAAACAGTGGAATGCAATATATATATGGCTTTTTTTTAAATGCAGAATACTGAATAATCCTCTGAGCTGTCATTTATTTCCCAAACAATTAGACCATTCTGGCTGCAAAATTGTGTGTATTCAGGCTGCATTTTCATGCCTCACTGCCATACAAGAAAAAGATAACCAACATGAAGCACCATGCAGTGTTTCTTTTTAAAAAATTATTGTAAAATTATACACATACAGAAAACTGCAGTAACTAAATGTGTAACTTAATTATTATGAGAAAAACACCCTTGTCATCAACCACCTAGGTTACAAATTAGGATAAAATATTAGAATTTTTGCCAGCCACCCCAGAGACCCCAGAGTCTCTGATTGGCTCCTTATTGCAAAATTCAGACTTAAATTGAATAAATAAGGGTAAACTACTAGGTCACTGAGGTATGACCTACCAAATCTCTTACAATTATACAGTGGAAGTGACAAATAGATTCAAAGGATTCGATATGACAGACGAGTACCTGAGGAACTATGGACAGATGCTTGTAACATTGTACAGGAGGCAGTTATCAGAATCACCCCCAAGAAATAGAAAGGCAAAATGGTTGTCTGAGGAGACCTTACAAATAGCTGAGAAAAAAAGAGAAGCAAAAGGAGAAAAGGAAAGATACACCCATCTGAAAACAGAGTTCTAGAGAACAGCAGGGAGAGATAAGAAAGCCTTCTTAAATGATCAGTGCAAAGAAATAGAGGAAAACAATAGACTGGGAAAGACTAGAAATCTCTTCAAGAAAATTAAAGATACCAAGGAAACATTTCATGCAAAGATGGGCTCAATAAAGGATAGAAATGGTATGGACCTAACAGAAGGAGAAGATTTTAAGAAGAGGTGGTAAGAATACACGGAAGAACTATACAAAAGTGATCCTAATTACCCAGAAAACCACGGTGGGTGTGATTGCTCACTTAGAGCCAGATATCCTGGAGTACGAAGTCAAGTGGGCCTTAGGAAGCATTACTAAGAACAAAGCTAGTGGAGGTGATGGAATTCCAGTGGAGCTAGTTCAAATCCTAAAATATGATGGTGTGAAAGTGTTGCACTCAATATGCCAGCAAATTTGGAAAACTCAGCAGTGGCCACAGGACTGGAAAAGGTCAGTTTTCCTTCCAATCCCAAAGAAAGGCAATGCCAAAAAATGCTCAAACTACCACACAATTGCACTCATCTTACATGCTAGTAAAGTAATGCTCAAAATCTCCAAGCCAGGCTTCAGCAATACGTGAACCGTGAACTTCCAGATGTTCAAGCTGGTTTTAGAAATGGCAGAGGAACCAGAGATCAAATTGCCAACATCCACTGGATCATGGAAAAAGCAAGAGAATTCCAGAAAAACATCTATTTCTGCTTGATTGACTATGCCGAAGCCTTGGACTGTGTAGATCACAACAAAGTGTGGAAAATTCTTCAAGAGATGGGAATACCAAAAGATGGGAATACCAGACCACCTTACCTGCCTCCTGCAAAACCTGTATGCAGGTCAAGAGGTAACAGTTAGAATCAGACATGGAACAAGGGACTGGTTCAAAATTGAGAAAGGAGTATGAAAAGGCTGTATATTGTCACCCTGCTTATTTAATATCTATGCAGAGTACATGATGCAAAATGCTGGGCTGGATGAAGCACAATCTGGAATCAAGATTGTCAGGAGAAATATCAATAACTTCAGATATGCAGATGACAACACCCTTATGACAGAAAGCGAAGAAGACCTAAACAGCCTCTTGATAAAGGTGAAAGAAGAGAGTGAAAAAGTTGACTTAGAACTCAGCATTCAGAAATCTAAGATCATGGCATCTGGTCTCATCATTCATGGCAATAGATGGGGAAACTGTGAAAAATGTGACAAACTTTATATACCTGGGCTCCAAAATCACTGAAGATGGTGACTGCAGCCATGAAATTAAAAGACATTTGCTCCTTGGAAGAAAAGCTATGACCAACCTAGACAACAAATTACAAAGCAGAGACATTGCTTTGTCAACAAAGGTCTGTATTGTCAAAGCTATGGTTTTTCCAGTAGTCATGTACAGATGTGAGAGTTGGATCATAAAGAAAGCTGAGCACCGAAGAATTGATGCTTTTGAATTGTGATGTTGGAGGAAATTCTTGAGAGTCCCTTGGATAGCAAGGAGACCAAACCAGTCTATTCTAGAGGAACTCAATCCTGAATATTCATTGAAAGGACTGATGCTGAAGCTCCAATACTTTGTCCAATACTTGGCCACCTGATGGGAAGAGCCAACTCATTAGAAAAGGCCCTATTGCTGGGAAAGATTGAAGGCAGGAGGAAAAGGGATGACAACGGATGAGATGATTGGATGGCATCACCAAATCAGTGCACCTGGGTTTGAGCATGCTCCAGGAGATGGTGAAGGACAGGGAAGCCTGGTGTGCTGCAGTCCATGGGGTCACAAGGAACGGACATGACTGCACGACCGAACAGCAGCCAGATACTCCTCCTAATCACAACTGTCTCCACTGTCCTCAAAAGTTGAACCTCTCTTCTGACTTTCTCAGAAATCAATTCTTTATTTTCTCTTTTAGTTTATCACCAAAATGTTCATCCATAAACACTAGTTTAGTTATGCTTCCACTTGAGAATTTCTGCGTCTGTTTTAATGTAGAGTTTCTACTTCATCCCCTTTTTTCCTCATAGTTCATTTGTTGAAGAAACTATATCTTTTGTCCTCTAGGGTTCTCTCCAGTCTTGATTTTGCATTTCCTGTAAATTGGGGGTTGGTTCTATGGGCTTGATCAGATTTCAGTTGATTGTTTTTTCTTTTGGCTTCCTAGGTGGTGGTGTCTCTATCTGGAGATAAAAAACATTTGGTTGCCTCTTTTGTCTATGGTGTTGACTGCTTTCAGTGGTCAGTAACATCAGGTTTTATGTTGAAGTTGCCTCTCCAGACACTTTAATTGTCAGAAGTTGATTATCTAAAATGTTAAAAGTCTCATAGGAAGTAGTCCTTGCATGCTGATAAATTTGTCTGTGTGGTTTTGGTTTTTTATTTTATTTGCAAGTCAGGCTGAATATAAAATCTTTAGCTTACATATCTTTCTTGGTTATATTGAGTATGCTACTGCTTTTTTCTGCTGGCATAAATTTTCTTTCAAAGTCTGACTATAATCTTATTTCCTTTCCTTTATGAATGATTTTGATCCTTTGAGCTGAAAAGGTTTTGTTTTCCCCCTTAAGTCCAAAACGTTTACTAGAATATGCCTCTGCTGGTTGATCTGGGCAATTTCCTGAGGTACATGGTAATGCTCTTTTAATATGCACTTTTATATGTTATTTTGGGGAAGTTTTCTTTCATTATACTCTTGAGAAATCGTTTTGCTTTGTTACCACAATTTTCTTCTTTGGGAATTGAGAACCCATAGAGAGTAAAAAAGATTTTGAATAGCTGCTGAGGGCATCATCACAGGGATGAATGAAGAATTACCAAGTAGTTATTGAAGGCCCAATTGAGATTAAATGGCATAAATTTGTAGTGGAGCCAATTGGCACTGTTCTCCAGCTTTCTGTAGCAGAATTTAAAACAAGCAAACAAAACAGATGTTTGGGTTTTCAGTGCTGTCTACTGGCATGGCTGATAGAGTGCAAGGTCAAGGGGATGAAGTATGAGTTGAAATGTAGTTGAAATAATTATCAAAATGTCAGTTGTACAAATAAGACAGAAATACATCCTAGAATTTCTAGGATAGCTCCAATTATAGAATACTCTTTTTCAATAAAGAGAATTAAAATGTATAACTAAAAACAATTTAATTCTTACTCTTTTGTAAAAATGTTTACAACACATTAACAAATCAGGAAAAAAAGTAATGCTGATAAACCATTTGTCCCCAGTTTTCATTTGGATAGAAATATTCCGTATCTGTTTATCTTTGGCCATAAAAAAATAAACATGGATGGCACTGTGCAACAATAATGTTGATTAAAATTGTCCTTGAGGAAAAAAGAACATTTAATTTGAAATCTTATTTTATCAGTCATGCAAAGCAGTGTCAATAAGTTTGACACTCTTTCTAATATCATTTCTACCAAATTCTAGGTTTGTGGAGCTGAAGATACTACCAATGTAGAAAATAAGCAAAGTTGATATTTGTCTGTAAATTCCCTTTTTGGGATGGAACTCCATCAACGTTTGTGAGTATTTTCTGCTCACGTACGACTTAAGGTATTTCTAGACAATTCCCTGGTGGCTCAATTGTAAAGAATCTGCCTATCAGAGACCGAGGTTCAATCCCTGGGTTGGAAGATTCCCTGAAAAAGGAAATGACAACCCACTCCAGTATTCTGGCCTGGGAAATCTCATGGACAGAGGAGTGTAATGGGCTAGAGTCCATGGGGTGGCAATAAAATCAGACACGACTTAGCAACTAAACAACAATACAACACTGTAATGATGAAAAGATATCTTTTTTTTGGGGGGGTCTCTCCTTGTAGCAGTGGTAAAAATGCCCATTGATCAAATCCCTTCCTGTTCTCCTTTATTTTTTAAATTTATTTCAAATTGTATTTATTTATTATCGGCTGTGTTGGGGTCTTCGCTGCTGCATGGACTTTTCTCTAGTTGCGGCGCCTGAGCTTCTTGTTGCAGTGGTTTTCCTTGTTGCTGAGCAGGGGCCCTAGGGCACACAGACTTCAGTAGTTGCAATGTAAGGGCTTCATTAGTTGTGGTTCCTGGGCTAGAGAGTACAGGTTCAACAGTTGTGTCGCACGGACTTGGTTGCTCCATGGCATGTGGGATCTTCCTGACCCAGGAATCTAACCCAAGTCTCTTGTGTCTCCTGTACTGGCAGGCAGATTCTTTACCACTGAGTCACCAGGGAAGCCCTCTTACTTCTCCTTTAAGTTTCTTGATGTTTCCTGCTCTTTACCTTTGATCCTGTTATATTTGACCTATTTATGCTTTCTTGATCACTTTCCTCTGCTAATTGTTAAGGGGCAATGAATGGAGCTAATGTTTATCTCCACATGGTGGTGGCCTCAATTCCTTTAAAGCTAGATACACAAGTGCCATCCATAAATCTCAAGAAATTGTGTGGTCAACTTTAGAATCCCATATGAGGTTTTGTTACCTCTAAATACCCTCTTTGCTCTTTTTGTCTCTAAAAGCCCATCCTTCTTTCTTGGTGCCCTTCCTTGAAATTGTCCAGTCAAGACCCATTTTATCATCTTTGTCCCATTTTTGTTTGCCCTAACTGATATGATGAAATGTAGTTGGGGTGCACTGGGATCAGCTAAAAAGAAAGCTGAAAAGTGAAAGAGAACGAGAGGAAAAGTGAAAGTTGCTCAGTCGTGTCCAACTGTTTGTGATCCCATGGACTGTACAGATCATGGAATTCTCCAAGTCAGAATACTGGAGTGGGTAGCTGTTCCCTTCTCCAGGGGATCTTCCCAACCCAAGGATCAAACTCAGGTCTCCCACATTGCAGGAAGAACCAGCTGAACCACAAGGGAAGCCTGTGAGATCAGCTAGTCAGGATTTTAATATGAGCTTCTTGACCATTTACCCAGCTTGCAGCCCTTATAAAAATCTCCTTCTGTAAGATCTCACCCATTTCTTGTCCCAAACTACATTGGAGAAAGAAATGGCAACCCACTCCAGTATTCTTGCTTGGAGAATCTCATGGACTGAGGAGCCTGGTGGGCTGCAGTCCATGGGGTCACAAAGAGTCGGACACGACTGAGTGACTTTACTTACTTACTTACTTACTGTTAACATGTCTACTGCTGCTCTCCGCAGATGGCTTCAGGCTGCTAACACTTTCACCAAGAACACAGTGCAGAAAGTCTTCGCTGTACCAAGGCAATGTAATAGATGCTGGGTCCCTCCTTGTGACAAACAGTGCCACAGATGCCTACACTGAGATTACTGACTGTAATGGGTTAGATAATATTCTTCCCAAGTTTGTATCCACCCGGGACCTCAGAATGTGATCTTATTTTGAAATAGGATGCTTGAGGATGTAATTAAATTATGCATTGAGGTGAGATCATAGTGGGATTGAAGTAGGCTCTAAATTCAATGAACATATCTTTATAAGAGATAGAAAAGAAAACACAAAGGAGAAGGCATGTGAAGATGGAAGCAGAGATGGGAGTTGTGCTATCAAGAGTGAGTAAGCAATAGGGGACAGTGGAAGCTGAAAGAGCCACCACATTTGTGGTAATTTGTTATGGTAGCCCTAGAAAGCCACACCAGAGATAACACATCATACTACTGCCAAAACTGTTGGCATCAATACTGTTGATTCTTTGACTTTGAATGTCTCAAGAAAATTATTTTTTAACTGTACCTCCTTTCTAAAAGATTCAGACTTAAGACTTCTGGGCCTGGCCTCGAATACTATCTGATATCCACCATGTTATACTTCGATTCTATTTCCACTCTGTCTTCAAACACTGATGTATTTCCAGAGTTGAACTCATTCATCTTGATTATTCCCACCATATAATTATTTCCCAGAAGAATCGTTAGAATTTAGCATGATATAAATGGATCCCTTGCCTCATTGTTGAATCCCAACAACTGAAAATGTTCAAGACATTCTTGCTATATTCTTCCCATCTCTGTTACTCCTGAATACAACTTGCCTTAACTATTTCAAGAGCCTTAACTTTACCCAATAATGAGCCCTTCTTAGAAAGCTGGAGAAATTGACATTCTTTCAGGTTGTTGTTCAGTCCCTCAATCATGTCCAACTCTTCAGTTCCATGGACTGCAGTACGCCAGGCTTCCCTGTCCTTTACCATCTCCTTGCTTGCTCAAACTCATGTCCATTGAGTTGGTGATGCCATCCAACCATCTTGTACTCTGTCCCCTTCTCCTCCTGCCTTCAGTCTTTCCCAGCATCAGGGTGTTTTCTAACTCAATAGCAAGGCATGGGGAAAAGAAAGGGGAAGAGCCATCTGATCTTGCCCATCAGTTCACTAGGTTGCCAGTGTTAGCTGCTACTGTCCCTGTCTGGTGGCCCATTGTAGCCCATGGGGGTCCAGAAGAAAGCTGCTGTTCAGTGACTATTTAGGTCACGGTAATCTTTCTATTGCATTTATGCCACATTTGGAGCATGAGTATAATTTATGAGGTAGCTTATGGTCTCATATTAGACAGCACAACCATAGTTGTTTCCTCTCTGGAGTCATTACATATCACTCATCGACACCGCAAAGCATCAGGGTGGAAGACTCCTATCTTCTTTGTTCTTATTATCTAATATTTCTTCCTTTTCATTTTTCCCCTCTGAAAGCTGAGGGGAATATCAAGACTACAGGGAATGTCTCTTTCTCCTCACCTCTCACTTACTCTTATGAATTCATTAATTTCACAGACTTCTCCACAGAGCCTCACTGGGAGCATGTGAGGGTGTGGTTAACAGAATCAGCTTAAATATTGGTTAGAAAGCCTTAAAGTAATGCATAATTGCACCACTAAAGGCAGTCTTCCTCCTAAGCATAGCAAAAGGACAGACACTTCCCTGTCTCTTGTCTGTTGCTTAAAGAATGCTCTGATTCCAAGGCTGGGGTGGATCCTTTCTAGCACTGTGAAACACAGACCTACTGTGATCTTGGATGGATAGCACAGTAAGACGGCCTCAAGGGATGTACTGGGAAGAATACCGGGTAATGACAAAAATAAAAAAAAGGAAGGGTGCTGTTTTACTGTATAATATAACAAATTAAGGCTATGTCCTTAAGTTGCTCCCAGTTTTGCAATCATCAGTCATTGTTAGCACAGAATTCCAGAATAGGTATCAAGAGCTCCAGTGGCCCAGGGATAAAAATACCTTGGGATCTTGCTAAGGGTACATAAAGAAGGACAAGAGAAATTGGCACCATACAAGTTAATCGACTGCTTTGAGAGCTGTCTGTTACTACTGTGGGCAATTCTCCTCTTTTGAGGGAGTAATCTATGCAAGGAAGTGCCTCCCAATAAGATTAAAAAAAAAGATGCATTCTGATTTCAGGAAAAACGTGGAGTATTGGGGTTAAGTAATCATTTCCCTTAATACACTGGAATCACAAAGGCAGTTATATGAATTCTGCCTTCAGGTAGGGTGGGCAGTGCTGCCATGAATGTCTCCTGCTAAACAGTGATGAAGCTGACAAGACTGTCCCTTGTGATAATAAGCAGCAACCACAAAATTCACATCTGGATTTAACACTTTTACATATCATAAGCTAAAAAGGAGGTCCATACTAATTTCCCAATTTTGTAAAAGATTCACTTTTTTAACTGTTTCTTCAACTTCATGGTTGGCTTTATTTATACATTTTAATTTAATTATTATTTTATATTGGGACTTCCCTGGTGGCTCAGAGGTTAAAGCGTCTGCCTCCAAGTGGGAGACCCGGGTTTGATCCCTGGGTCGGGAAGATCCCCTGGAGAAGGAAATGGCAACCCACTCCAGTATTCTTGCTTGGAGAATCTTATGGACTGAGGAGCCTGGTGGGCTGCAGTCCATGGGGTCACAAAGAGTCGGACACGACTGAGTGACTTTACTTACTTACTTACTTATTGTTGATTTACAATGTTGTGTTAGATTCAGGTGAACAGCAAAGTGGTTCATATATATATATATATATATATATATAT
>SJXQ01010720.1:0-10633 GCA_006408695.1 Aepyceros melampus | reverse complement strand
GGTCCATACAGTCAGTCCACACTTCCTCCACACCCATCAAATCAGGATAATTCCAGTAGCCAGTTCACTTCTTTAATTTCTACAATGTCTTATAGAAATTCCAAACTGATAGTTAAGATACCAATGGCCACCTAAAAGCCATTCTCTCCCCTCTCCTTCCTGAATAGTAGAACTTGATTTTTTTTTTAAGAAGTAAGCAGAGATCTCTTAATTTCAAGGTAGAGAGACCCTTAATCCCCCTCAGGGGATAAACCAATTGTTCCAGTCACTTGAATTCAATTTTCTGCCACAAGTGATTTGTCTAGAATTTGGGCCCAGAGCAGAGCAAGTTCTGACCACTAGGATATAAACGGAAGTTGAGTGGGCTGTTTCTGGGAAGTATTTTGCTTGCTGGTAAAGTATTGGGAGTATTGGAGTATTGGGTTAAGTAATCATTTCCCTTAATACACTGGAATCACAAAGGCAAGAATATGAATTCTGCCTTCAGGTGGGGTGGGCAGTGCTGCCATGAATGTCTCCTGTTATACAGTGATGAAGCTGACAAGACTGTCCCTTGTGATAATAAGCAGCAACCACAAAATTCACATCTAGATTTAAGACTTTTACATATCATAAGCTAAAAGGGAGGCTTGCGGACACTGTCTGTTCCCTCTTCTTCCAGTCTTAAACTTGAAAGACAAGACTGTAGCTCTGTCAGCCATCTTATAGCCATGAGATGACAATCAGGAAGATAAAAAGCCAATAGAACAGGGATGAAAAGACTGTTTGGCAGAAAAAGACAAACATTACGTATTCTCTCTTACATGTGGAATTAAAAAAAAAAAAACTGAACTCATAAAAACAGAGAGCAAAATGGTAGTTACCAGAAGCTGGGGGATAGGGGACTGGAAGTGATGTTGTTCAAGGATAAATAAGTCTTAAAGATTTAATACACAGTACAGGGATGACAGACAACAGAACTATACTATAAACATTAAACTTGCTAAAAGACTGGATCCTAATTGTTCCCAGCACTAAAAGAATAATACATGGCACAAGAGAATGGCAATTGTATAACAGTGTAAATGATTCAAATCGACATATTGAAGGCCTAAAAATTACACAATGTTATGTCAATTATATTCCAACAATAGTAACAACAAAACAGAATCTGGGTCTTTGTTGTGCAGCTGAACCAATAGTAGCAACTGCTTACCTGTGGATCAGCAGATCTCAAACTACTGGTCTCAGAATACTTTCCAATTATACTCACTATTGAGGAATGTTAATTTCTTAGTTTTGATAAATGTGCTGTGGTTATATAAGATGTTAGCATTAGGGGAAGTCAGATGGAGGGAATATAGGAACTCTTTTATCTCTGCAACTCTTCTCTGAATCTAAAACTATTTCAAAGTAAAAGGTTAAAAAATTATTGAGGTCTCCTAAAATCTTTCATTTATATGAAATTTATCTATTAATATTTACCATGCTATAAATAAAAAAGAATTTTAAATCAAATTTTAATTATTAATTTTTAATACTAAAAATAATACCCAAAGAAGGACAACCTTAAAGAATGTTCAAACTATTGCATAACTGTGCTCATTTTACATGCTAGCAAGGTAATGCTCAAAAACCTTCAAGCTAGGCTTCAACAGTACATGAATGAAGAACTTCCAGATGTAAAACTTAGATTGAGAAAATGCAGATGAACCAGAGATTAAATTGCCAACATCTGTTGGATTATAGAAAAACCAAGAGAATTTGAGAAAAATATCTACTCTGTTTCATCAACTACTTGAAAGTCTTTGACTGTATGGATCACAACAAACTGTGGAAATTTCTTCAAAAGATAGAAATATCAGACCACCTTACCTGCCTCCTGAGAAACCTGTATGCAGGGCAAGAAGCAACAATTAGAACCAGACATAGAACAAGGGACTGATTCCAAATTGGGAAAGGAGTAAATCAAGGCTGTGTATTGTCACCCTGCTTATTTAACTTATATTCACAGTACATCGTGCAAAATGCCAGGCTGGATGAATCACAAGCTGGAATCAAGATTCTGGAAGAAATGTCAATGACCTGAGATATGCAGAAGATATCACTCCACTCTAATGGTAGAAAGTGAAGAGGAACTAAAGGGACTCTTGATGAAAGTAAAAGATGAGAGAGAAAAATCTGACTTAAAACTCAACATTCAAAAAACTAAGATCATTGCATCTGGTCCTATCACTTCATGGCAAATAGATGGGGGGAAAATGGAAACAGTGATAGACTTTATTTTAGGGGGCTCCAAAATCATTGCAGATGGTTACTGCAGCCATGAAATTAAAAGATGCTTGCTCCTTGGTAGAAAAGCTCTAACAAATCTAGTGTATTAAAAAGCAGAGACATCACACTGCCCACAAAGGTCCATGTAGTCATATGTATGGTTTTTCTAGTAGTCATGTATGGATGTGAGAGTTGGACCATAAAGAAGACTGAGCACTGAAGAACTGATGCTTTCAAACTGTGGTGTTGAAGAAGACTCTTGAGAATCCCTTGGACAGCAAGGAGATCAAACCAGTCAAGCCTAAGGGAAATCAGTCTTGAATACTCATTGGAAGGACTAATGCTGAAGCTCCAATACTTTAGTCACCGATGCAAAGAGCTGACTCATTGGAAAAGACCCTGATGCTGAGAAAGATTGAGGACAGGAGAAGGGGGTTACAGAGGATGAGATGGTTGAATGGCATCACTGACTCAATGGACATGAATTTCAGCTAACCCCGGGAGATAGTGAAGGACAGGGAAGCCTGGCCTAGTGCAGTCCATGGAGTCATAAAGAGTCGGACATGACTGAGCGACTGAACAACAACAAAAACTACCTATTGCACATTGATATAAATAACATTTTCATGAATTTTATATTCTCCAAAATGAAAGGAAATTTAGTGAGAAGAGTAGCAATGTTTTATATGTCTACAAATTTCTTTAATGTCCAGCATGACAGAAGACAGCTGTAATCTCTTCTGCATCCAATCTGTTATGACATATTGTTCTGGTTTGATTATATGAAGAATATCTAGGCTCAGACAGGTATTCGTTTGAAAAAAGAAAGTATTTCAATGGCCTTTCTATATAATTTTAAACATTTCTCTTTGATATTTCACTGAAATTCAAGAAATGGTAGTTCAAAAAAAAAAAAAAAAACTAGTTGCAACATGGAATCAGAAACCATATCAATGAACTTTTCATGCACCAGCACATTAAAACCTATTTGTGTATCTTTCATTTTAAAAGCTCTTTTGCCCACTCATGATTTTGTAACATGATGCATTCATTTGTCATTTGGAAAATACTGGTTCACTGAGTTTTATACAGGATTTGCAATTGGTGATACATTTTATTATAGAATAAGGAAAAAATACTTTTTTTGTTAATACCACTATTGAGCTCATCAAATACATCTTTATGTTGGGAAGCTGACAAGCTCATGATGGCAGATATAACTTTTCCAAAACTCTAATTTTCACTTGAAAGCACAAATGTTATTATTGGTAACAAATACTTTGAGTTGTTTTCCTTAAAATGACACCCTCACTTTGTTCATTTTCAGGAAAATATCTGCCAAATACCCAAGTTTGTATAACTGTAGTTTACTTGTCAGTCATTTTTTTCAAGTATAAGTGATGCTTCTTTAAAAAAGAAGCCAACTCAGCTTATTATTCAATTGTACAAACTCTCTTTCTAGAGATAACCATTCAACTCCAGTGTGTAGCAGAAGGACTTCATGCAAACTCTCCATTTCATTCCATAGAATATTAAGATGAATACTCAAGAGTTGAGAGTCAATAAATTCATATGTTTTTATTTCTTCTTCAAGAGCATTCTAGAGTGAAACGCTTTTTTTTTTCCTTCAAGTGCATGGCAAGGAAGAATACAATGGCTACTACTAGTAAAGTTTGGCACCACTCTGTTGATTTGTGCTAAGAAGTCAGCAGTTTTAGCTTTTGTTTCTTTAGCACCAACAGTGCAAATGTCAGCAGAGTGAACAGGGCAAATAATATCTTAGAATTATTATTAAAATTGTTTTGATCTTGCAGAAACCTGAAAGGTCTCAGGAACCACAGGGATTTCTGGGCCACACTTTGTGAACTATAGTTAGACTTTTGTGGGGAAAATGAACATTCATTTGCTTTGTCCTCTCTTAATTAAGTTTTCTGTTATCTGTTTCCTGATACATTCAATACAATATATTCTTGACTATTCTTTCAAATTAAAGACATCCATGCTTTCATTTCTTTTTTAAACTTTATGTTTTACATCACTTTTTAAAATCTTTTTATTTTATATTGAAGTACAGTTGATTAACAATGTTGTGTTAGTTTCAGGTGTATAGCAAAGTGATTGAGTTATACATGTATATGTATCCATTCTTTTTCAAACTCCTTTTCCATTAGATTGTTCCATAATATTGAGCAGAGCTTCTTATGCTATACAGTAAGTCCCTGTTGGTTACCTATTTTATTTTTTTGGCTGCACCATGTGACATGCAGGATCTTAGTTCCCCAACCTGAGTTCAAACCCACACCTCCTGTAGTAGAAGCACAAAGTTTTAAGCACTGGACCACAAAGGAAGCCTCTGGTTATCCATTTTAAATGCTGCAGTGTGTACTTGTCAATCCCAAATTTCCTAACTATACCTTCCCTTCCACCCTCACCACCAGTAACCGTGAATTTGTTCTCTAAATCTGGCATTCACTTCTTAAGGCAGCAAAAAGATACCTTTTTCAGTTGAGTCTCTTCTTGTGTGGAGCCAGGCATAGTTCACTCCTCAACATCCTATGACTTTTTCCCAACTGGTCCATGAGGGCTATACTTGTCTGCTGCTGCTGCTGCTGCTGCTGCTAAGTCGCTTCAGTCGTGTCTGACTCTGTGTGACCCCATGGACTACAGCCTACCAGGCTCCTCCGTCCATGGGATTTTCCAGGCAAGAGTACTGGAGTGGGGTGCCATCGCCTTATCCTAGGTACTGGAATAATGCTAAACAAGTCTCACACTATATGTGGTCAGACAGCTTTGAAATATTTCCCATGACCTAATTTCTGGAATAGGAATCTTAAATGAGTAAAATTATTGAGCAGCATTCTACTCTTTTCCATACTTGTATTTAGAAAATTTTCCTTTGCATTATTGCTGTGTCAGTCTAGAGAAGCAGTTTGTCCCAAGGGAGTTGAGTCAGAAACAGGGACATGACTGAAGTGACTTAGGACATGCAAATGTGTGGATACTTAATGGGGAGGGATATTGCCATTTGACTATGGTCACCACTAACAGCAGCTCAACTATTTCCTATAACTGTTGGAATTATTAAAATATTAGAATTAAAAGGAACCACAGATGCCACCTACTTCTATTTTCCCTCCCTCTCAAGTGCAAGGGATAATTGCAAAGCTATTAGCAAATTCCATGGCTCTATGAACACTTTGTCTGTAAACACAACATCTACTTTGTAAATTTGGACAGTAAATTTGGAGGACCTAAAAATTCCTGTAAGATTTAGAAGGCTGAAGTGATGGTAAAAATCCAGTCAGCAGATCATAAATGTTTCTTTTGTTAAACCAGTGGTCTAGTGGAGAAGGCAATAGCAACCAACTCCAGTACTCTTGCCTTGAAAATCCCATGGACAGAGGAGCCTGGTAGGCTGTAGTCCATGGTGTCGCGAAGAGTCAGACACGACTGAGCAACTTCACATTCACTTTTCACTTTCATGCATTGGAGAAGGAAATGGCAACCCACTCCAGTGTTCTTGCCTGGAGAATCCCAGGGATGGGGGAGCCTGATGGGCTGCCATCTATGGGGTCGCACAGTCAGACACGTCTGAAACGACTTAGCAGCAGCAGCAGCAGTGATTTGACACACAATGGAGGGCAGAAAATTACCTCTAATTCTTTGAGGTTTGGATAACATTTATACCAGAGACCAAAGAAAATGGCAGTGAGAGTGTTAATGCTTAATTGTTCATGGATCACAATGTTTAGCATCTAAATGTCATGATAGTGCCAAAAAACTGAACATTGTGATTCTAATTGAAATCATTTTTGTGTCACTTTACAACATTTAATTCTTTCACATTGTTTCAAATAAGTGGCTGCATTTATTCATCAGAAATATGCAAAACAGAATTCACTCTATTTTTTTTTAATAGAAAAAGTAAGATGACCCTGTAGTGTGGTGAAATAACCTATGGCAAGCCTTGAATACAGTACCAAATGTGATTTCCTTGAAAACTCCGGTTAAAAAAAAAAAAAAAAAAAAAAAAAAAACCTCTAAACTTCAGTAACAGATTACAATACAAGTGTTACATTTCCATGGCTTTTGTTTTCCAATGCAATTCAGCTGTGGCAGTTTTTCAGAGACTATAAATGAAAACATTGATAACATACCAAACTTTAATATAGTCAACTTTTAAACAGTTTCGGTGTTGGAGCACTGACCCTCCATGCAATTTGAAAATCCATGTATAACTTTATAGTTGGCCCTCTGTATTCGAGGCTCTACTTCTGGGGATCCAGTCAACAGTGGACAGTGTGGTACTGTAGTACATATTCAGTGAAAAAAGTCTGCATATCAGTGTGTTAGCAGAAACACACTGACTGAAACTGCCCACCCTGGCCAGGCTCTCTAGTAACCATTTGCATGATTTGTTTTATGACAGGAGGTCCTGGTAAGGAACACGGAACTAATAAGCCACCACTAATCAGAAAAGTTTGGAAAAGGTCAAAGGGAGACACTGCACATCTGTCCACCTGCCAGAATCCCTCTTGCTAGCATCCATCTTGGCTGAGCAATGCGTCCACCATCAGAAAGGACTCTCAGTCAGAATAATTGGCCAAAGACAACCCAGAAACTAATCCTATCAACATAAAACCCAAGACTGTGAGCCACGTGGCTGAGCAGTTCTGCTGGGTTCCCTTACTCTGTTGCTCTCTGCCTGGGTGCCCTCTTCCAATAAAGTCTCTTGCTTTGTCAGCACATGTCTCCTTTGGTCAAAGGGAGACACTGCACATCTGTCCACCTGCCAGAATCCCTCTTGCTAGCATCCATCTTGGCTGAGCAATGCGTCCACCATCAGAAAGGACTCTCAGTCAGAATAATTGGCCAAAGACAACCCAGAAACTAATCCTATCAACATAAAACCCAAGACTGTGAGCCACGTGGCTGAGCAGTTCTGCTGGGTTCCCTTACTCTGTTGCTCTCTGCCTGGGTGCCCTCTTCCAATAAAGTCTCTTGCTTTGTCAGCACATGTCTCCTTGGACAATTCTTTTCCAAATGTTAGATAAGAGACCACTCCTGGGGCCCTGGAGGGGGCCCTCCTTCCTACAACAAGTGGACCCACACAGTTCAAACTCATGTCATTGAAGGGTCAATTTTATTTATGTATGAAGGTATGTGCCTTATATTTAACCTTTCCATTGTGACATGATCAAAACCACATTATTATCAAAATTAAACACTAGGAGAGCCTTGGAGGAAGAAAAAAATGTAAATGTCAAAAAATGTTCTGTGCCAAAGCTAAAATGGTCACTAATATTTCATTTTTAGTAACTTTAAATAAATCTTAGGTTCATCGACTCATATTATCCAAATATTCTTTCATTATTGTCAGGCATTATTAGCAGTAAAAATACATAAAATAAAATATGTGATATGCACATCGCAGTAAATTCTTAATTAGTACCACGTACACAAAAGTCAAGTGGGCCTTAGAAAGCATCACTATGAACAAAGCTAGTGGAGGTATAAACGCTGGGCTGGAGGAAGCACAAGCTGGAATCAAGATTGCCGGGAGAAATATCAATAACCTCAGATATGCAGATGACACCACCCTTATGGCAGAAAGTGAAGAAGAACTAAAAAGCCTCTTGATGAAAATGAAAGAGAAGAGTGAAAACGTTGGTTTAAAGCTCAACATTCAGAAAACTAAGATCATGGCATCCAGTCCTTCATGGTGAATAGATGAGGAAACAGTGGAAACAGTGGCTGACTTTATTTTGGGGGGCTCCAAAATCATGGCAGATGGGAAACAGTGGAAACAGTGGCTGACTTTATTTTGGGGGGCTCCAAAATCATGGCAGATGGGGATTGCAGCCATGAAATTAAAATACGCTTACTCCTTGGGTGAAAAATTATGACCAACCTAGACAGCGTATTAAAAAGCAGAGATATTACTTTGCCAACAAAGGTGTGTCTAATCAAGGCTGTGGTTTTTCCAGTGGTCACATATGGATGTGAGAGTTGGACTATAAAGAAAACTGAGTGCCAAAGAATTGATGCTTTTGAACTGTGGTGTTGGAGAAGACTCTTGAGAGTTCCTTGGACGGCAAGGAGAGCCAACCAGTCAATTCTAAAGGAGATCAATCCTGAGTGTTCATTGGAAGTACTGATGTTGAAACTGAAACTCCAATACTTTGGCCACCTAATGTGAAGAGCTGACTCATTTGAAAAGGCCATGATGCTGGGAAAGATTGGAGGAGGAGAAGGGGATGACAGAGGATGAGATGGTTGGATGACATCACCAACTCAATGAACATGAATTTAGGTATACTCTGGAAGTTGGTGATGGACAAGGAGGCCTGGAGTGCTATTGTCCTTGGAGTCGCAAAGAGTCGGACACAACTGTGCAACTGAACTGAACTGAACCATTTCCATGTCCTTGAAATACTAAACTGAAACTCCAATACTTTGGCCACCTAATGTGAAGAGCTGACTCATTTGAAAAGGCCATGATGCTGGGAAAGATTGGAGGAGGAGAAGGGGATGACAGAGGATGAGATGGTTGGATGACATCACCAACTCAATGAACATGAATTTAGGTATACTCTGGAAGTTGGTGATGGACAAGGAGGCCTGGAGTGCTATTGTCCTTGGAGTCGCAAAGAGTCGGACACAACTGTGCAACTGAACTGAACTGAACCATTTCCATGTCCTTGAAATACACAGCCCACTTTGCCCGAGATCTCATGCTTGAGCAAATTAGAACTTCAAGCAAAGACCAAAAAAAAAAAAAAAGAGAGATCAAAGAGATATTTTAGATCTCAAACAGAAAACTATAAGATCTCTGTCTGTCTGTCTGGATTTATGTATATCTCAGTGTATGTCTTTTGTTTTTTTCTGATAATATTGTTAAAGTTGTAAATGAGTTCTAATTTAATTGGCCTAAGAAAACAAATCAAACAATTCCAAATACAAGAAAAATTAACCTAAATAAATTTCAGATTCATGTAAACTGGGAAATATTCAATATTAAATATCTTGTATTAATATTTATTTGCTAATCTAATAAGGAAGTAGGATGTATATTTTTAATAAAGAAGATATAAAAATAAAATTACATTTTATAAAGGGAAAAGAAAGTAGGTCTGACTTACAGGTGGCTGTTACAGAGATTAAAAAGTTTGTAGAAAGTGGACCCTGAAAAAAGTTTTGTGCATAGTTAGGACTAAGTTTAAAATAAATTTTTAATTAAGTTTATGTAAATGAGTTTAAAGCAAGCTGGTGCAAAACTTGAATTCAGCCTTTCTCTCTGTTAAAAGGACATACTTTCTTCAGATGTTGTACTACTTTTAATAATAGATTTGTTTCTTTACCTCTTAATTGATCTGTTCTTATTTACCTTTGAAATCTTTCATTACCTTTGGCTAAGTAAATAACTATTATTTCACAGTGACTTATATGATCCTACCTGACTGAGTGTTATAAACCCTTTTGATATTTATCAACAAAACTTTCTAAATAACTTGACTTCTAGCTAACTTTGGAATGCTTCTGAAGGCCCCTGAGACATCTCAATGAGCTATTAAGCTACCTGGTTTCATTGGACATGTTAAATTACATGAGAAGTATTGTTGAAGGGGTGACAAATCTTTTCAGGTTATACTGTATGGTTGATGTTACTAATATAGATATTTTAAATTATGTGAAATTCATATACTTCTGATATGCCCTGAGAAAATATGGTCAATTATAATTCTAGTTATCATATTAGAGTGTTATGAACAGGTTTCTTTGTCAGTTGCAATAGAATCAGATTTTAAACATGACTTCTATGGTTTTACTCTCATGCCTTTAGAAGAATACTGCTAGTTCTTCAAAATTTATGAAAAGACTTTCTAAGATTAAGCAGATAAACAAATTTTGTTAGTAACAGTAATCTGGTACCAGACTGAAATGTGGTCTTCTCTCTGTTTAGAGAGCAAAGTTTTCTTAGAATGCAGCTTTCAATAACAGATTATGAATTTCTTTGCCTTTAAATGATTTACATTTGTTTTTAAAATCTTTTTGCTACTTTGGTAAAGTAAATAAACCTTATTTAAGGTTATGGTACATGTAGACAAATCTCATTCTCCTTCTACATAAAATAACCCCTCACAGTTAGATTTTTGCTCTCCTGATGTCCTTAAAACATGGCAATTGCTCTTAAATCAGGAAATTAAAAATGGATAAATAACAGCTGAAAATCAAAGAGCCAGGGCTATGGGAAATCCAAGATGGTCTCTTGGCTTTTCCTGGCTCTCTGACAGACCTCATTTTTATTTGATGGGTTAAAGCCTTCCATGGCTACAGTGTTAATGCCCTCACAATCAGTTCTCAAAAGAAGAAAAAATTA